>PVKC010029702.1:0-15049 GCA_004027635.1 Crocidura indochinensis
GAAAAACGCAGAATGATATCACTCATCTATGGTTTTAAGAAAATTGAAAGACATTCTGGCAATAATAATAATTTTCAGACACAATAGAGAAAAGAGCTGGAAGCCCCAGCTCACCTCATGAAGCTTACCACAATGTGTGATGAGTTTAGTTAGACAAATAAGTACATTTTGAGCTCTCCTAATAATGAGAATGTATGAGGGAATTGGAGAGCCTGTCTAGAGTACAGGTTGGGGGTGGGTGGGGAGGAGGAAGCTTTGGGACAATGGTGATGGGAACATTGCACTGGTGATGGGTGGTGTTCTTTACATGACTGAAACCCAAACACAATTATGTATGTAATCAAGGTGTTAAAATAAAATATAAAAAAACTTATTTTATTATTCTTTTTTTAGTTTTTCTTTGCCTTAGTGATATAGTCCATTAAACATATTTTGATTAGAGGGAATAAAGAATACTCAGATTCAGAATTTACAAGTTATCTGAAAAGTTTTCTGTCTCTGCAGTCAGGTATAACTTCTGGAAGACTCATGGGACCACGTGGAATGTCAAGAATGTCATGGATTGAACCTGCATCAGGTTTATACAAGGAAATCATCCTCACACCTTTACTGTCACCAGTCTCAATCCAAAAGCTTTTATCCTTGGATAACTCTAGAAAACATGTATATCAAATAGTAGACATTTGTATAAGCATATATAAACCTTTTTTTACAAATTCACATTAAACGTAAGCCTGAAACACGTTGAAAATTATGCAAAAATGCAATGGATTCAAGTTTTATAGATTAAAATATTGACTTACATGTAAAATTGTAGAAATAGTTTGCTTCAATTCCAAGTGTATTTTTTATATTGAAAATGTATAAAATCAACAAAATGTTAATATCATAACACGAGGAATCTAGTTTCATGTTATTTAATTAATTCATTATATTAAAATATATGTAAATTCAAAATTTTATGATGTATGTCAGATGTTACTAAATTAATTTGCCATAGATCTTCAGAAGTACTCTGATTGATTTAATTTCTTGCTCTTATAAGAAATTAATTAATGCAGAATGGATTCTCTCAATGTTTCAGAAAGACCAATACTCCAAGAGACTTATTTATTTGAGTCATCAAACTCCATTTTGTCCAAATTTATCAGGATATTTATAACAATATTAAAATCACATGCACATTAAAAAATTCCCACTTTAACATAAATAAATACATAAATAACATGTATTTTTCAAAAATAATGTTCTAAATATATTTAATGGTTGCAATATGGTCTGAAAATCTCCTGGCTTATCATAAATGCCTAAGACATAAGCAACTTTGGTATTTTGTTAGTCATATTTTTTCATCTTTTTATATTTCTATAGTTTTTTTTTGTCATTGCGGGTGTATACTCCTTGTTTTTAATATACTTTTTTTAGTATACTTTTAGTAGACTCTATCCTAATCTTTGACTATATGTTGACTATATGTTTCTGCTTTTGTCATTATTTTATAAAAACATATATCATTTATATTTTCCATGGTATTCTGCACATATTAGACCTTTGATAAATATTTTTTGTGTGTGGGAGGGGGGAGTTGATTGGGTCACACCTGACAGTCCTCAAAGTCACTCCTGGTTCTGCACTTAAGAATTACTCTTCCAGGGGCTGGAGAGATAGCATAGAGGTAAAGGCATTTGCCTAGCATGCAGAAGGTCAGTGGTTCAAATTCCGGCATCCCATATGGTCTCCTGAGCCTGCGAGTAGCGATTTCTGAGCAATGAACCAGGAGTAACCCCTGAGCACTGCCAGGTGTGACCCAAAAATCAACAACAACAAAATAAAGAATTACTCCTGGTGGTCCACAGGGATCACATATAAGCTAGCTGTTCAAGCAGATAAGCTGCCTAATGTACTGCAACCTATAAATTATCTTATACATAAATTAAACAATAGATAGACCCCAATAAAGCAAATTAATTATCCATAACAACAAAATAGGCTCTGATTTAAATATTGACTTTATTGAAAGATATAGATATAATATTCTGGGATTAAATGGAATTGCTGTGTCTTAAAATTCAGTCTTTAACTGTTTTTAATGTCAACATTTAGATTTTTCATCAGTTATTTTAAAATGCTATATATCATCTCTGAATATTTTTTCTGAGTTTCTTTTTCCTAAAAATTCTCAGAAAAAAATTGGAAACTTCTTAAAACTGTTAAACATTTCAAGTCTACTGATTAAATTATTTTAATTTCTCCAGTACGTTCTATTGGTCTATCTTCAGTTTCAAATTTCTGGGGCCAGAACAATAGTACAGCAAATAGGGCATTTCACAAGCAACTGAGTGACCCAGGTTCACAGCATATCATATGATCCCTTAAATATCACTGATAATATTCCTAACACAAAACCAAGAGCAAGCTCTGTGAACATTGAGGTGTGGCCCCAAATAAAAGATTATCATTACTTAGATTTTAGAATGTTTTTTTACATTGAGCACCTCTAGGTGTGATAACAAAACAAACAAACAAGAAGATTTGGTAATTTATTTGTTGCTAACACTATTTTATACATTACCATATTTTCCCCAAAATATTCTATTTTCACATTCTATATTTCTAGAAAGAAAGGATGATGTGTTTTGCATCTTACTGACATGATTAAAGTCTCTCACTGATGCTTAAAATAAATTGTTGATATGCTTCAGAATACTGTTACTTCTATTTGGTCATTTTAAATGTCATAAAATTCATTTGCTTTGTCAAATGACTATGAATTATTGCTTTTGATTTGTCTGCATTCTGATCTGTCACCACAAATCTTCTGTTAGTTTTATTCATATGCTATGAACAATGTTTTTTGTTTAATTTATGAGACACATAACCACATATAATAAACTCATTATTAAGTAATTCAGAATGTTCCTATTGTATTGAACTTAACATTTTAGAAGTGCTGTGCCCATGTCTTTATTAAGTTTATGTAGAATATTTAGAGACAAAAAATTCCCAGACATCTTAACAGATATTTCTTATTCTCCAAAAACTATTAAATAATTACAAGGCAGACAGTGAACTCACATCAGAGTTTAAAGAAAATGACATTTTATAGAAACTTGCTTCTGTGCAATCATATTCAATGACTCAGTCTGTTGTGCCTTCTAACCTCTGCTCTTAAAAACAAGCCCTTAGAAGGTCATTGCAACCTTAAATGATGTTGATCTTCTTCAGATTATGCTGTAACTTGACAGGAGCCATAAGAAGGCCACACTGTAAATTATATATCTTGGTTACTAATATCCTTTCCAAGACATTCAGACAGCTCTTGTCAAAACTCTTAATCTTGATACTGCTTTAAAAAACTGAAAATTCTACCCATATTACTATAAAGGTCTAAAAATATTTTTCTTTAGATAGATCATATCTTTAATGATTTATAGAAATATTTCTTGTTTATTACTTTGGAAATGTTGAATATATATACACAGACATATGCTATACTTACATAAAATTACATTTAAAATATTGGAATATACTAAATTTGTGACAGATTATTTTTATTTGTTCTACTCCCTTTGATTCACTTTGTTCAGTATGATACCCTCCAATTTTATCTATGTGGCAGTGAATTCAAAATTTTCTTATAGCTGAGCATTTCCTATTTATAAAATTTCTTTTATTCTTGCATCTGTTCCTGAACACTTAGATTGTTCCTATATCTTTATAATTGTAAACAGTGCTGCAATGAACAAATACAGTTATAGAATTATAATTTCATCACATCTACACTGCTTTTGGATGGCATATTTGAGAGTTCTCAGAACTAACTCCTGGTTTTGTGCTCAGGTTTCACTCCTGGTAGGGCTTTAGGACTATATGGGGTCAGTCATGTGTAATCCAAGCATCTTACCAGCTGCACTTTCTCTTTCAGTACATACCTATCTACCTACCCACTTACCTACCCACCCACCTACCTACCTACCTATATACCTACCTACCTATCTACTTACATACCTTTCTACCTGCCTGCCTGCCTACCTGCCTACACACCTACCTACCAATCTACCAACCTATACACCTACCTACCTATCTATTCATCCACCCACACACCTACCCACTGACCTATCCGTCCATCCATCCATCCATCCATTTATCTATACATCTATGTATAGATGTATGTATGTATGTATGTATGTATGTATGTATCTATCTATCTATCTATAATCTATCTATTATCTATCTATCATCTCTCTATATTTCTGTATCTATCATCTATCTATGTATCTATCTATATCTAGCTATCTATTTATCTACCATTTATCTATTGGGCCACACCTGGTGGTGATCAGGGTTTACTCCTGTTCTTTAATATTGCTGCAAACAGGGTTTGTGGGACTCTCTGAGGTTCAATTTCTGAGGTTCCAGAAATTGAAACTGAAACTGAAATTGAAACTACATGCAAGGCAAGCACCCTACCCACTTGTCTTATTTCTTGTTCTCTATATTTAATTTATGCTGATAGCAATATTTAACCACATATTCATAAGCAACAGAAAAGTGATTTTAGTTTCTAATATATCCAGCTATTCTACTTGTTTTGATTAAGATGTTCAGGCCATTGTTATTAAGTGAAAGTATTGATATCAGGGAATCCATTTATATTGTTTTGTATTAATTTTGACTGTTAAGTTTCTCTTTCAAAGTAGATATCTGTTGCTTTAAAAGTTGGTCCAATGTTCATGGGCTTGGTCATTTACTGTTTATAAAAATTATAAAAATTTTGATGTTGAACAATAGCTTATCTTTATGAATTTTCTTGTTGATATGCTGATTTAATCCAAATGTTTTACCAGTTTTTGACTATTGTTTTATTTGAGATATGTGCTATAGTCTTAAGGCATTTTTAAACACTTATTTCTTCTTTTTCTTAAACATTGAAAAACATTTTCCTTTTTTTTAAACACAATGGATATAAAGTTGTTCATGATTGCATTTCAGTCATGCAATGTACACCAACCTTCACCAGTGCACATTTCTCACCACCAATGTCCTCAGTTTCCTTCTACCCAGCTTGACTTTGGAGAAGGCATTTTACCCTCCTTTATTTATCTCTATATCTATCTCTCCATTTTATTTTCTTTTTTTTTTCTAATTTTTATTTTTATTTATGAGAACAAAGATGCAAAGAGAGAGGACAAGGTAAAGTTACAGTGGGAGGATGATCACTCATAAACAGAATTCACCTAAGTCCCCTTGCTGATATGGAATTCAGGGGTTTCAAAGTAGGCGCAGCGCTCCACTTCGCTCCGCGGCCGCGCTTTTTGGGTACGGGGTCTGGAGAGGTTACGGTCCGTATATTGGCTTAGCAGAGAGGAGAAGAGAAGTGGCAGAAGCATGGCCGCGGCGGTGATCTTTATGTTTCTGGGGTCCCCAATCACACAGCTCGATTGGTCCCACGTGGGTCGAGTGAGACCATCTTACTGGTGGGGGTCCCGGTCCGTAGATTGGCTTAGCAGAGAGGAGGAGAGAAGAGCCATTTTATTTTCTTTTTAGACACTGTGATTTTCACTGTTGTTAATGATGGGTTACTATGCCTATCACCTTATCTTTGTTCAGAACCCAACTTTTGTCTTTAAACGTACTTCTTTTTTTTGTTTTTTTTTTTGTTTGTTTGTTTGTTTTTGGGTCACACCCGGCAATGCTCAGGGGTTACTCCTGGCTCCATGCTCATAAATTGCCCCCGGCAGGCACGTACTTCTTTAAAATTTTTTCTTTAATTTAAATTTTGTAATTTGTTATAAAGTGTCTTGGAGTTATTTTATTGGACTTTATTTTGTTCAGATATTTGATAATCAATGTGGACATATGATTGAGAAAGTTTTCATTTATAGTTGTTCTTTACATTCTCTTTTATAATCATTCTTGGACATTTTGATTGAATGTTATTTCTTTTGAAATAATCTCTTAATTACAATATCTTAATATAGTTTCACTCTTTTTTCTTCTGGTTATTTTTTTCATTGATGCCTCTCTATATCTTAAGTTTTAGCACACAATTATTCTTTGACAACTTTAAGTGTGCTACAGAGACCTTCCAATTATTTTGTAAATCACTTACATATTTTTAAATTCAGCAATTTATGATGATCATTTCTTCTGTTTTTATCCAGTGACGCTCAAGGTTTACTCCTGTCTATATGCTCAGAAATTTCTCCTGGCTCAGGGGACCATATGAGACCCGAGGAATCGAACCAAAGTCCATCCAGGCCATGTGCAAGGCAAAAGCCTTACCGTTGTGTTATCCCTTGATCCCTGATTGTCATTTCTTTTCTTTTTCTCAGACTTTCTCTTTATTTTAGAAAACCATTATATAGGTGGGTTTTTATAAAGTAAATAATATCCCTACCATTGTCCCTTCATAATAATTATCTGGAATGTTGTTAATATTCTACCTGGGTATATGGAAAGCTTTCTGGGCTTTTGTCTTCATTTATTAATTTTGTGGGCTTTTCAGCTTTTTCTATATCTACTTTGCTAGGAGGTTTTGAGTGTACCATGAAAGTTTTGTGCACACTTGAGTTGCAATCTGAAGCTCCCAGTTATCAATTATACACAGTCACAGTACCTCTGTGCTGGAATAATCCCTATTGAGACTTTACATTACAAACCCTCACTGCCTCCCTATTAGCAGCCCCCATTACCTTGCTTTGTCCCTGTTTTCTCATACTTAATTTTGAGCATTTTTGTCCTCCAGATTTGCCTTTCCTAGTTTTTTATATCAGACCTTCTAGAGCCTGAATAAATGGCTGCACTCACTAACAGTGCAAAATATTGTGATGATTATGTCTGCAGGAGTTTCAGCTATACCTATCCCCCCAACCTAGAACGGCTGGAATATTGACAACCTGCTTAGGATCACATATGCATACCCCCCTACTTTAAATACCTGCCTTGAACCATAACAATCACAAGACTGAGGTGCTGCTCAGCCTTTGTGTAGGTAGTGCTTTAGGAGTTTGTGAGTGAATATTTGAGTCACTGAATGTTCTTACCTAGATTTACTGACATATATAGATGACAAATAGATATAGATATATACATAAATAGAAATAGAGATAGGTGTAGATATAGATATAGATATAGATGATGCAGGTATAGATATAGATGATGCAGATTTAGGTAGATATCTCCCTTTTGTTTCCTTAACTCCAAGACTGTGTCTTTTTCCATCAACTTTGATACACAATATGTTTGCTACTTGAGGTGGAATCTCCAGGGTATTTTGATTCTGGGTCTTCTCTGTTTTACAACAAATCTATTCTCTCCTTTGCTCCTGCCCCAAGAAGAATTGCTGCTGAGATTTCTAAGACTGCATGGAAGGGAAGAACTACTCTGTGACATGTGGGGATGTGTAAAAATATAACACTCCTATTGCTTCTTTTTGTCATTTGGGTGGATATATGGGAACACAGGACATTTTCCATGTAACCACTCATCTGCTCTTCCTTTAAAAACTCTCATTTGACTCCAGGTGGATAACATTAGAGAGTGCTGGATTTTATTCAGCTATAATCAGACTTCTCAGCCATCCAATTTGTTTGCCTTTTATCAGCTATATTTTGTGTGTACTCTTTCAGATTCTTTTTGTTCTAGCAGGGGACCTCAATTGTATGAATTAAACTTGCTATTCAAACAGTTTCAGCATCAGTAGTATTTTTTGCCTTAACCTGGATGAAAATTTCAATACTGCTAGTCTCTCCTTGCTTCCTCCTTGGAAATATGCACCATCATTGTGTTGGTGGTAGCTTTCAGTTCTATTTCCTGGGTTAATCACTATTTTTTCTTTTATCTTTGAAGTTCAGTATGGGGAACTATATATTTTCACCTTCTACTCTGACATTAAGTCACCCATACTTTTGATGCAAAACTAGAGCAAGGCCCACTAAGGCGTTTATATCAAATGTATTACTTTTTGAAAGCTCAAAGCATCTATGTTTTATTATGGGACTATTTTGGGCTTTTTTTCTGAAACTATAATTATGACAGCCATGATTAAAAGTGATTGCTAAACAAATATTAAACAGTAAAAATTGCATATAAATACTAAAACCAAAATCCAATAGGCTGCCTCTCATGATATTGAAACATACCTTTACCTTTTAGTATACTGGAGACTTCCTTTCCCACTAGATATGATGATTTACTTATAGGACTATCTTGCCATAATAAATACAGTCATTGAAGTATTACGCTCCCCCCAGGAATGAATCTCTTTGCTGAATGGAAGACATGGTATACATGTGAAACAAACACTCAAAGCAATTACTATGGTAATTTGACAGTGACAACCTTTGCAAATGCTTGCCTACTTTTTTGCACAACATGTTGATACCATAACAATTGCTATCATCATTCCAGACTGAATATAGTGTCTCTGGTTTCTGTGACTACTTTATCTAAAATACCTTTTTTTTTTTACTTTCTACAAATAATATTAAGGATTCAGATAGTGTCTTGTTTTCTGGCTACAAATACTTACTTTACAATCTACATGTATTGCATCATTCCTGGCTGAAAAGGAAAGCTGGAATAGTTTCCGTAGATGGGAGTATTTTTGTTAAAACCTGGAAGGTCACATGAAATTATTTTTCCTTGTTTTCCCTTGTATACATGAATAATTTTTTGAAAAAATATTATTCATTAATATATTTAATATATTTTATATTTAAATAAGTTTAAAATAATGAGGGATGCAGACTGTTGTATATGTTATGTCCAATGACTCTAGCAGAAAAGTTATTTTACAATTTGTTTATAACCAAACTATTGCTTCCATTGGTCATGGATTCTCCCAAATAATTCTGGTTTTGTTAAATCTGCCACCAGGAGTCAATGTGTTATTTAGTATAGGTAAGTATATCTTGCTTGGATAAAATTCAGTTTTTTGAGGATTTTTCTTGAGCTTTAAAGCCTTGTGACTTAAGAATTTCCTCTGTGATTTTGGAGACCTCCTTATACTCAGTGTCATGGTTTTACTACTCAATCCAGCAAAGCTTGTTTATATAACCATTAGTAAGAAGTTTGTCTTTTGGTCCAATAAGGATTTTCCATTCCTTTATATGGTGTCAGTCTGACCCTCAAACTTTAGTAGTGGTAGTTGAAAGATACTGGAATTACTGGTATGTTAGACATACTAGTAACTCTTCATTGCTTCATTTTGAGCCTAGTTGAATTGTGAACTTTGATGCCTAGCATAGAATGAATACCCAACACCAACAAGCATGCAATTGAATCATATACTTCTTTTTCTGTGGTTTATTGGTCCAGTACCTAGGTTATTCTGCACTACAGCTCACTGATCACCACATGCTGCAAGGAGTCCTATAATCATTTTTTAAAAAATAAAAAAGAAAGAAGTAAAAGAAAAACTCCTACTCTATAAAGGAGGTAGTTAATTTATGGAATAAAAACAGAAAACTAATGAGGCTTTGATGAATTTTTATTGACATTCATAGAAAACAACTTTTTTTCACTGCTTAAGAAGTTGAGGTAATGTTTAATCATTGAGGTAATTTGTTTAAACAAGGTGAATAGATGGTGCACTGTATGAATATCATATAATTCATTTTTAAACTCACCATTTACTTTGTATAAAGTATTTATATTTATTTTGTTCATCAAAAGGAAGTTTTAAAATAAGTTTATGGTTATTAAAACTAAGTAATAGATATTAAGATTAAGTTAATAGAGTATCAATGTATGTTTTTAAAATTAAACATTTTTCCTGCATTTCAGAAACACTTACGAAAATGTGTTTGAAAGATATTTCAGAGCTTGGGTGAAGTTAATTAGCATCTAAGTACCACTTAAGGAAATATGTTCATATAAGAGGCTACTTATGTATGATAGCTGCAAGAAATTTATAGTAATAGAGATTCAAATTGTGCCTGTTCCGGGGTTTTGAATTTTTTTAGCACATCAAGTCTGAAAAAAAAGCTCCTTTACCTTTCTAAAAATAAATAAATAAATATAGGGAGATGGTTTTATCACTAAGAAAACACTTTAGTTTTAATCTCCTCAAATAGTGTATTTTAATCTTAGGTTATTTTATAATACAGCATGCAAATATTAGCAAAAAGTGTTTTATAAAAGATAAACTATGTGCCCTGTAATTTTTGTGTGTAAGTATATGTACCAGTATTTATATGTTTGTGTGCTTTCATGTATATGCATATGTTTGGAAAGCCTTTATGAGTCTCTATTGTTGTTACTACTAAAGGCTACTACTGTCACAGTAAAGAACTGTTTTTGTTCCCATGGTACAAAGCATAGCAGCATATATAAGTAATATTTAATAAGATTAAAGAAAAAGATGTTTTCCCAATAGACTGACTGAAAGTAATAAATATGTTTCATGTCCTTGGAGTTTCTGGTTTACAGAACTCTTTCTACCAAACTAGCACAAATTAGTTATTATCCTGATGATGCAATTTTATAATGCAAATTGGTTTTCATTATAAAAACAAAAGAATTTTCCTTCCCATCTTTTCTCTATTCTACAGGCTCTGTGACCTTAAAGACTTCACTAAACTTTTGGCTTTTTGTTTATATTTTTGGTTTTGAAACATCTGTTACTTGAGGACAAAGTAATATGCCAGATGGCTCTAATAAACAAAAAAAGGACAGTATTTCTATTTCTTGTTTTGTTAATCATATGTAGAATTACATAATGTGTTGCAGTTAATTGATAGATGTTATTCATATATAATCAATTTTACCCTTTTGATATTTACAATTAAATCTTTATAGTGATGATACTGAGTTGTACAATCACCAAATCTAGACATATAAAATTAAAATAACATTTACCTCCTCCAAAAATATTTCATTATTAGAGCTAACTCTTTACTGCCCCTTCATGGTCAGGCCCTTCTTCACTCCTCTCACCACCATCTTCTCTTCTTTGTAACTTTAGTTCTGATATAAGAGTCTGAAATGTTTTTAGTTCTTCAGAATTGTCTATTAACTGCATTATTCCTTCATATATAATATGTAAAAAAGATCTAGTTGTTTCTTTTGTCCTTCAACATAGCAGAATGCTAAATTTGATCTATTTTATACTTTAGTTTTAAGTATCCTATTACTTATATTTACACGGATTTTTTTTTCTTTTCTTTCTGATTCTTTGTCTCTATCCCTGTATCTGTATTTGTCTCTGTCTCTCTCTTGGGTCAAACTTTGCTGTTTACAGTTAAAGAAAAAAAAGAAATTTGTTGTTATTAACTTTGAGAATAGATTTGTATTTCATTTGGTAAACTCAATATACATAAAAATTTAAGAAAAATTGTTAGGTTTTCATTACCTGAGGCTAATATTCTTTCAGGATTTAGTAATTATTTGTCTTATTAGTTTTACGGTATTGGACTAATTTGCAGTCAGTGACTGCTGGTTGAATTGCACTTGATTTACATGTTCTAAGAAATAAGACAATTTATTTTTCTACTATTCTTATTCTTAATTTGCCTCATTCTTACTTATCCTTTACTTAGCTCAGTCTTTACAGCTTTCTTTTTTCAGGAAATCTCTGTAACTTATGTACTAGTCAGATGTTTCAATTATGGAATCTAGGAAAAGAAAAAAAAATCACATTTAAATTGATTTCACCTGAAGTATAATATATCAAGGTTGCTTTCTCTATTTGGTCTCCTGGAAATACAGTTCAATAGAGTTTTGGAAAACTCTCATTACTATTCCTGGCAATCATTCTGATTATTCTTTGTATTTACTGACTTAATTTTCTCAATCCTTTCATTGAGCTTATGGCGCTGGCCTTTGTGATGAGATACAAAATGAATAGGCAGGAATTCAAAAACAGATTTTATAAAGGTTACAGAAGTCCAGCATTCATTTCAACTTTCTGTAGTATACTGTACTCTATCAGGAATGCTAATTCAGAAATCCTTATCCAAGTGTCAGACAGTTAAAATGAATACACTACTATGAATATTCATTACTGTACTAGAAATTGAAAATTGTGTGAAGCTCAACTTTTCTATAACTCTAAAAAAATGTGCTTGCATAGTCCATCATAGGTGTCATTACTTGTGAAGAAAATCTTGATTTTTGAGCTTACTATAAGTTTATCAGAATATAGATTATTTGCTGTTTTATAGGGCATATGTTTTATAAAATATAATTAATTTTACCCTTAAGACTTTTATCTGAAGCCATAGAGTGCTTTTATAGAAACAAAAATAGACAACTTACAACATTGTAAGTGAAATTGATCAGATCCTTTTTCTTAATTTTTGTATTAGCTTTAAAGAAATATATTTAAAATATCTATGTTGGTAAAACAAAAATAAATCTCTTTCAGAGTTTGAACAATGGAAATGAATCACATTTTTCCTTTGTGTATAGATATTTCTTTTAAGCCAATTGTTGCATGCTATGTCAATTTATAGTAATATTTTGAATAATAGGAAGTTTACATGAGGGATTTTTAGTAATTGCACCATTGACCTGCTTTTATTGGACAATTATAATATTTTATTGAATAATAGTAAATTACAGAGTTATGCATGATTGAGTTTTAGACATACAATGTTCCAACCTGAATCTCTTTAGTAGGGTATACCACTCCACCAATATCCCAAATTGCCCTCCTGCCTGCCATTCTACTTCTATAACAGGCACATCTTTCTTTTTCCTTTTTCTTCCTCACAACCGTTAGGCACTGTGGCTTACAACTCTGTTACAATAGGATAATATTCAAGTCATTTTATCTCTTTTGAGCACTTAGTCCTGTTTCAGAGTGAACACTTCCCTATATTGTTGTTATGGTCCCTTCTCGGAGGTATCTGTCCCTTTCCCACACTTGTGTCCCAAGTGGCAACCATCCTACTAAGAACCAGTTTACTTATTCTTTGTTTATATTGATTTTAGACCTTAGTTATTCCACTAATATGTTTCTTTGTAGCATGCCTACGAGTGAAATCACTTTATGTTTCTCCCTCTCCACCTGACTCATTTCACTTAGCATAATACATTCCAGAATCATCAGTGTATCAACAAATAACATGCCTTCATCTTTTATAAGATAATTCTAACTTCTTTATTTAATCATTTATTCTTGGGAATTTAGGTTGTTTCCGGATTTGGAGCATTGTGAACGGTGCTTGAATGAACAAAGGGGTGCAAGATCTCTTTTCTGCTTGTGATTTTAGAACCTTATAATATGTTACCAGGAAAGAATTCCAGGGAAGCACGGTTGATAGTTTTTAGAAGAATTTCCATATTACTTTCAAAAGATTATATTACTGACCTGCTTTTCTGAACACTGTGTATGTGTGTTTGTGTGGGGGTAGCTTTTGAACTACTTTTATCTTGAGTAACTCCTGCCTTTGCTCTGAAATAACTTCTGTAGGTCCATGGGGGAGCATATAGGATTCTGAAGACATATCCCTGGTTGGTCATGTGCTAGGCAAGTGCCTTCCCCTCTGTACTCTCTCTCTCCAAACATTAGGCATTCTTTTATTGCTTAAATATATTATCTACTATATGGATAGCTTTCATTTGTTTCCTATGGCAAGAAACAAACAAAATTTGACTTATAGAACAAGCAATTCCTATTAAATGCAATTTAAAATTATAAACAAATATTGCTTTTTGTTTTGTTTCATTTTAAGTCAAACAGAGGTCAGGGCTTACTTCTGACTCTTTATTCGGGTATAATTCATGGTGGAACGCCAGTGATCAGAGGAATTGCCATTATTTACTTTGGTTGGCTCCTTGTAAGGCAAGCATAGTACTTGCTGTGTTTCGTCTCTCTTAGCTCTCATTTTTCTTAATGCATGAATAGTGGATCTTTTTAAATCAATCTGCAAAAGCTAAGATAAAATAATGCATTCATTATTTCCCTCTGTCAAATAAATAGTAGGAAGTCTTTGATGGCGCACTAATTATTACTGTTTCTGAAAATTCCATACATTTTCACAACTGATGGTAGAAAAATGGCCTCTCTGTGTATTGTTATACATAATAATAAAATTATTATATAATTAAATATTTTGTTAGTGTAATTGGCAAAAGATTTTGTTAGCATAATTGGCAAAATAGACTTGTTGAAAATAAAAAATAAATTTGACAAATATTTAAAATAATAAAGAATTAAATAGAAAACCTATTATACTTATTCTATACAATTAAGAATTAAAGTACCATTGATAATATATTATGGGGTAAATTATTGGTTATACAATGTGCAATTTCAAAAATTAAGACATCACAATTTGTAATATATATTAAATATGTATTTCTATTACAAAACATGATCAACACTTTCTTGTATGGAACTATATATGACAATGAATGTTTTAATTCAATTGTGTTTATAGGGGCTGGCTAGTTGGCGCTAGAGGTAAGATGTCTGTCTTGCAATCCCTAGCCAAGTAAGGACTGTGGTTCGATACCCCGACGTCCCATATGGTCCCCCCAAGCCAGGAGCAACTGCTCAGCGCTTAGCCAGGAGTAACCCCTGAGCATCAAACGAGTGTGGTCCGAAAAACCAAAAAAAATGTGTGTTTATACAAATAGTTAGCAATACTTTGTTCTAAATAATTCTTTTAACATTATGTTTACTTATACTTTTTTATTGTGAACAAACTGATTTATATGAGAATTCGTAATTGAGTTTTAGAAGTACAATGCGCCAACACCAATACCATTACCAATCTATGTTCCTTTATCAATATGCCCATGTTCCTTCCCAGACTGGTCTGCATCCTTGACAAGAATATTTAAGTTTGACTACCTGCACCTAGCAGAGAGGTGGCTCCTATGTCAGTGAATGCAGGATTGGTTTGCTCCTGCTGTGAGATTGACAACTGAGACCTAGGAGTCCTGTTGGCTTTATGTGTTTCTTCTCTTTTCTCTTCTCTTCTCTTCTCTTCTCTTCTCTTCTCTTCTCTTCTCTTCTCTTCTCTTCTCTTCTCTTCTCTTCTCTTCTCTTCTCTTCTCTTCTCTTCTCTTCTCTTCTTTTCTTCTCTTCTCTTCT
>PVKC010029703.1:0-15155 GCA_004027635.1 Crocidura indochinensis
CCCTGAGCATCAAACGGGTGTGGCCCAAAAACAAACAAACAAAAAAGAAGGTTTGATATATAGGACAGAATACAATATACTAGTCATAAGAAAAACTAAAATATTTCTTTTTGCTACATATATGAAAATAAATAAATTAAATAAGTTAATAAAATAAACTAAATAAACTAAAATAAATAAATTAATTAAAATAAGTTAAAAATTTTAAATGCTAGATTATCTCATTCATACATAATATATAAGAACTAAAGTAAAATAATATCAAGATTAGTGAATTAGAAAACTGTAGACTCTTGACAGAAATGAAATTGTCAACTAGGTGGTAAAGAAAATAGGAATGATCCTATGGATAGTAGATGAATACTTTGTAGGTGTGGTATGTTGACATTGCACTCCTAAAAAGTATAATCATGAAATTTTCCTATACATGGATGTACAGGAAATCTATTATGCTGAGTGAAATAAGTCAGAGAGAGAGAAAAATGCAGAATGGTCTCACTCATCTATGGGTTTTGAGAAAAATGAAAGACATTCTTTCAGTAATTTTCAGAGACAAAAGAGAGGAGGGCTGGAAGTTACAGCTCACTTCATGAAGCTCACCACAAAGAGGGATGAATTTAGTTTGAGAAATAACTACATTGAAAACTATCCTAACAATGAGAATGTATGAGGAAAATAGAAAGCCTGTCTAGAGTATAGGAGGGGGCAGGATGGGGAGTGATATGTGGGACATTGGTGATGGGAATTTTGCACTGGTGATGGGGTGGGGTGTCCTCTTACATGACTGAAACCCAATCACAATCATGTTTTTAATTAAGGTGTTTAAATAAAATATTATTTAAAGAAATAAGTAAATAAAAAATATAGCCACGTGTACCCTTTTAAGCTAATACTTCATCAATATTTTTAAAAATGAGTAGAAAAGTTCAAAAATCATATATCATTGATCTTTTAATAAAGGAAAATAATTATAGTTACTTTAAAATTGTTAAATTTAAAAATGTCAATGATGAAATTGATCAAATCAAGAAACATGTCCAAATCAAGATCAAAGTATAGAAGTTAAAATGGAAGTTAAGGTTCTTAATTTCAATTATTGTAGTAATAAGTACAGAAAAATGGAACCAGACAAAATGGCCATAAAGCTGGAATAGTACAAAATTTCATGCTGTTGATTGCAATATGGATCATGAGCTAAGATTCTAGAGGAGTCTAATTAAATATGGCAAAACTCCAGTGTATTGCATTTAGAATGAATGTGCCTAATGTTGACATACGCAGTAATCCTTATAGCTGCTGTTGGGTCTGAGACTTAAAGCATTTTATCCACTACACTAAAATGTCCCTGGTGACCACATGCATTTTAATTTAAATCAGAACTTTGTTACTGAAATAGTCTAGTGAAATACTATGGAACATGATAGATTACTTTTGGCGCAGGATGGTGTTCCATATCCCAATGGGACAATCTAGAAGAGGCATTCCAGTTACTGATATAGTCACAACGACATCTACCATATTTAGAAGTTGATCCTCTTCTTTTCTTCTGGGAGAAATACAGTCAAAATTACATTTTTTCACATTTACATATATTTCTTCTCTAACAATCCAAAAACTACATAATTTTTTTCTCTCATAAAATTCCTGAATCTTACCCACTTTTTCTCCCTATGCTTTTTTTGTTATTTGCCATAGTCATTTTGAAACATTCATTCCATGCCAGCTGGAACTGTCCTTCAAAGTCTAACCCTTAAGATCCTGACTTCTTTATAAAACACATTGCATAGTTAATTAAAGTGAATTCTATTCTGCTGTATATTGTCTAACATTTTGCTTTCTGCCTGAAAGAGCTATTTATTTTAGAGACCACAGAATCTTTGGGAATTGGTAGCTCCCAATGAGGGTCAGTAGGCAGCATGAAGAACAGATGACAGCCTGCAATACCTCCTTCGCATTTCTGTAAAGAGATTTGACATTTACAAAGTACTGCATGTTGCCTTTCCCCACGAATCTCTGCAGACTTCATAAAAATAAAAGACTTAATGATTATTCCTCCACATTTGATATGCTTTTGGCAGTGCAAGATAAACTGTGCTTAACTAAATGAAAGGAGGCCCTACCATTAAAGGTATAGTACAATATCTCTAAGAATATTTGAATGCAGAAATATGTCAGATAATCCTTTCCAAGAAACACTAGTGTCAATGCTGGAGCTAAAAATTGCTGTTCAGGGCAGGTCTTTGTATTCTGAAGAATCAATATATGTCTCTGTGCAATATTCTTAATTTTTGATCCAATAAAATTGGGTACCGCTTAAACTACCTAAGAGCTCATTAATCTAACATTTTCTCTGATCCTGAAAGAAATTTGAAAGCATCTGAAATCACCATTAAGTACTAAAATTAAACTTTATTTAATGATAGATAACTCTTTACGCTACAGATGACAATGAATACCACAGTTAGCCTGCATTTTGATCTTCTAAATTATATATAAAAAGAAAAACAATTTTCTTAATGCTGCTGTTAATTTTTTTTGGTGGGGTTTTTGGGCCACCCCCGGTAACACACAGGGGTTACTCCTGGCTATGCGCTTAGAAACCGTTCCTGGCTTGGGGGAACATATGGGACACTGGGGATGGAACCGCAGTCCATCCTAGGCTAGCATGGGCAAGGCAGACGCCTTACCCCTCGTGCCACTGCTCCGGTCCCTGCTGTTAATATTTTAATATTGTCATCTAAATACAGATTATCTTGGGGCTGAAAAGATAGCAGAGTCACAGGGCTTTTGCCTTACATGCGACTGACCCAGAATGGACTTGCGCTTGATTATCAGCATCCCATATGGTACCCCAGCCTGACAAGAGCGATTTCTGAGTGCAAAGTCAGAAGTAACTCCTTAGCACTGCTGGGTGTTGTGCAAAAACAAACAAACAAAAAGTCTCTAACCAAAAAAATAAATAAATAAATAAATAAATAAAAATAAAAATAAAAGGGGGCCCGGGAGATAGCATGGAGGTAAGGCGTTTGCCTTTCATGCAAAAGGTCATCAGTTCGAATCCCGGTACCCCATATGGTCCCCTGTGCCTGCCAGGAGCAATTTCTGAGCATGGAGCCAGGAGTAACCCCTGAGCACTACCGGGTGTGACCCAAACCCCCCCCCCCAAAAAAAAAGTCTCACAGACTATCTAAATAAGATTATTTCAAGCTATTTAAATCAGGCAATTTTTGGAAAGTTTTTAGATTATCTAATATTTTTAGTATTAAATAAAACAAGTGGTAAATGAATCAATATACATTAAATGCAACTCATGTGACTTGTTAGGGAAAAACTCAAGCACAAGTATTACATGAGTCAGGATTCGCTATTCCCTAAGGTCACATACAAGGAGATGTTGTGGGATAGGAAGGCGAAATTGGCCAGCATTGGATTTGATAGGATTAACAAGAAATGCCTGCAAGTCCATGAATGAAAAAAATAGCTATTCCCCTCAAAACATGTATTACAATGAATATTGCTAGAGTTGAGGAAAAAAGAATATTACCTGACCTTGCTTTTATTTTTCAACATTTTGACTCAATATTCATTCAAACAAGTGTTATTATATTTAAAGGCCTGAAAAAATAAAATGTGAACACTCATCTTTTAAAAATATGCAATATAAAAATCGTTTAATTCACATTAATTAGTTACATTACCTAGAATTTCAAGAGTCCTGATCTAATGTTGAATATATTTAAATGCATCATGCCTACAAAAATATTTTAAAACAGATAAATATTTTAAAATAAAATAGCATTGAATAATTTGAATGAACATAGAAGAAACAGAATTAAAAAGTATGAAATAAAAAGGAGGTCTAGGGGAGTATATGATGCTAAAATAATTTCTGCATGAAACCCTACCATTAATAGTTTTATAAACTATTGTACCAAAATTAATTTTTTAATGTTTTAAAAATTAGCCTCAAAATCTCTGTATTGATCATATTGTTTAAGAAAATGAATGAAGGGGCCGGAATGATAGCATAGTGTTACGGCGTTTGCCTTGCATGTGACCAACCTGGAATGGACCTGATTTTGATCCCTGGCATTCCATATGGTCCCCTGAGCCTGCCAGAAGCGATTTTGAGCACAGGACCAGAAATACCCCTGAGCATTACCAGATCTTCCCCCTCAACAAAAAAAAAAAGAAAAGAAAAAAAATCAAGAAAAAAGAATGAAGCCTATACCTTAAATGTTTTCTGTATATATTTAAATAATTAAATTTCATATCCTCTAAGCACTTTTCACTCTTGTTTCATAGTTTGCATTTTATTTGCAAACCATATTTTATGGCATTTTATTTTTTTACAATTCCCTTATTGTGATTTTGTTCTCATAATTTATTTTACCAATGCATATTTTTTGGGAGGGCCATACCTGGTGACGCTCAGGGATTATTCCTGGCTATGCACTCAGAAATCGCTCCTGGATTGGAAAACCATATGGGGTGCTGGTGGATCAAAACGAGGTAAGTCCTAGGCTAGCGCAGGCAAGGGATACGCACTCTGGAGCCCCAGTGCATATGATTTCACTAAATTAAATAAAACAAAATGTATTCATTCATTATAACTTACCAGACATTTGAGATATTTACATCTTCTTAAATTTAATTGTTTTATTCTAATAAATTATATTTATAAACTCAATCTACTTAAACCTGTAAGAATATTAAAACATACCCTTCATTCAAATTTAGTTTTTACCAGTTATCTAAATTTTTGTGAGTTTACTACAATATTTTACTGTAAAGAATAAACTTACTTTACAAAAATATAAGTAAGAAAAAAAGAGAGAAAGAAAAGAAGAAGATGTTCGGGCCGACGAAGTGTCGCTAGAGGTAAGGTGTCTGCGTTGCAAGTGATAGCCAAGGAAGGACCACGGTTTGATCCCCCGGTGTCCCATATGGTCCCCCTAAGCCAGGGGCAATTTCTGAGCACTTAGCCAGGAGAAACCCCTGAGTATTAAACAGGTGTGGCCCGAAAAGCCAAAAAAAAAAAGTTAAAAAATAAAAAGAAAATGTCTGCCATAGAGGCAGCTAAGGGGAAGTCAGAGGAAAGGGTGATAGGGAAACTGGGGACATCCATAGTGGGAACTGTGCAGTGGTGAAAGATGGATGTTGAATATTGTATGACTGGAACTCATTATGAGCAACTATGTAACTGTAGATTATGATGATTCAATCAAAAATATTTAAAAAATTGACTTTCACTAGTAATGACTAGTGACTTAACATGTATCTCAATATATAATGATTATTAATTATGTGTCTCTGAAACAAATAATGTTATTGCATAACACTATTTGAATAAATAATATATACAATGAAAATGTTAAAATAATTGAGCATAATTACAGCCTCAAAATGCATAATGCCAAAATACAAAACTGAAAATATAAATATAAAAATTTAAAACTGTAAATAACTGACAGAATAAGAAATAAGAAATATTTTGGTAAAATTCAACATCTAATAGTTCATAATATATCATATTCAACTTATACCTATTGATTCTAATATGATCTTGTACTCAAATCCAAAGTAGAATGAACAAGATTTTGAAGTTTGTCAAAAAATATTTACCCAATAGCAGGCATTACACTGTGTTGTAATTCAATGAATCTAAAAACAAAACAAAACTTGATGAATGTCAAAATACTGAGATTTTATTTCAGTAACTTGTATTATATGTTTACAGTAGTACAAAGTCTGATATAAATGACAGATACAACTAGAATGCTTCTAAATTTTAAAATTAAAACTAATGTTAAACCTAAAACATAATCTTAAATAAAAAAATAGACCAAGAAAAAAGATGAAAGACTAAAATTGAATGAGCCAAATAACTAAATAAATAAGTGAAAAAATATAAAAAATAAAAATACAGCTACCAGAGCCATGGCATAATCAATAAGGCATCTTCCTTGCCCATACTAGCCTATGACAGACCATGGCTCAATCCACTGGAGTCCCATATGGTTCCCCAAGCCAGGAGCAATTTCTGAGACATATCCAGGAGTAATCCCTGAGCATCACCAAGTATGTTCCTCGCCTCCCCAAAAAACTAAAACTCTAAAATAAAATAAAAATACAATGAATTTTAATGTTATTACTTTTTAATTTCTGTTAAACACTCATTACTCTAGCAGAAAGGTAAGCACATGAATGGCTAATATAAGGAATAAAAAGAAGGTATAATAAATATGCACTTTGGCTAATAAAACAAGATAAATTTGGACAACTTTATATCACAATATATTACATTTTTATTAAATGATAAGTATTGTATAATGATAAAACTTACAGATAAAAATGTAATATATTGATATACTCAAATATTTGTATGCTTTTTAAATGTGCTCTCATAAAAAGGAAAAGAAAAACTAAAGTACTTTAAGAAAAGGGTTATTGAAGATTGAGCATCTCAGCTGACAATTGCTGTTCTCTAGTACTATAAAAAGTTTTGGGGGCCGGGCCGGTGGTGCTGCAGGTAAGGTGCCTGCCTTGCCTGCGCTTGCCTAGGATGAACCTAGGTTCGATCCCCCGATTTCCCATATGGGCCCCCAAGCCAGGAGCGACTTCTGAGCGCATAGCCAGGAGTAACCCCTGAGCGTCACTGGGTGTGGCCAAAAAACAAAACAAAAAAAATGTTTTAATACAGAAGAGACCAGAGAGTCAATACAATGTGTAGCAAATGCCTTGCATGCTATCAATCTGGGTTCAATTTCTGTCATTAAATATGGTACCCTGAACACTCCTTGGTATTAACCCTTATCAACAACTAAAATGATCTAATACAAAAACCAAGCTAGATATCAAATCTTGACATTAAGGATTAAGAACGCTGAATTTTCATACTTGTATCACATTGTTTTCACTTAGCTATAGCTAAAGTCTGTCTTAAAGGGCATGAGATGAAAGTATACTCTGTCAAGTAAAATGACTTACAATAACTTAAAGTCAGTCTTTAGAAACATTACTAATAAAGTCAACTACAACATAGACAAAAAGAAAATTATGGTCCATCTTGATTAGTAACATATTTAATTGTTTTTCACAATGTGTTCACACTATTAATTCAGAATCCTGATTTGTGACATTTTCTGGAACTAATATAAAAGGTATTTGTGAAAACAATGTATAGTTTTATATTTATTGTTGGCCTTATAATCTAAACTCATCATAATTTCCTTCTTCTTTTGGTATCTATTATTAATATCAATGAATTTGGACTGTTGCTTTTGTTGCTCTTCCTAGACAATTTGATTGGCAGATTGGCCTAGATTAGTGAGTTTCAAAAGGAATTGGCATCTGGTGGGGTTCAGGCCAGAGATACTACTAAATATCTTTAAATGTGTAGAATATCTCTTCAACAAAGAATTATTCATCTTAAAATGATGATAATGTCCAAGCTTAACTTAGACATCCTGCCTTGAAAGACCTATTAAAGGATGTGAGAGGTAGTACAGTTGAGAAGGCAGATGCTACATGCTACACATCAGATAAAGCTGATCCCAATTTTATTTCTTCATTACATACTGTCATTTGAGTTGGCCAGCAGAGATTCCTGAGCATAAAGCTAGGAATAAGCCTTTAGTACTGCTATGTATGCCCCTAAAACAAACTAGCAAATAAAATGATCTAATAAACCTTGTGAGTTTGATGTGATAATGTTTTCATTTCCTACAGTATGTCAGCAACAATGCTACAGATAAGTAACACTGAAAACTAAAATATTTCTTTGAGGATGAGGATAAAAATTAGGATAATCACATACATGTATCTGAGCCTGAATTTGATCATCAGCTCTGTTGATAAAAGACAGCTACATAGGCAGCAAGTCATAATGGGTGTTGTGGGAGAGGAGGTTGTAATCCTGACAAATGGAAATCAATTACAGCAGAAAATTATAAAGGGAAGGGAAAACAATGAACACGAAGGCAAAAAAATCCACACATTAAACACAATTAATCTAGAGCTGATCTGGTCTTCGCTACTACCTCAACAAGCAAACATTTACACATGACTTACTAAACATTAGAATTGTTAACTCTTAAAGCAGCCATATGAGAGAGGAAAGGTCATCTTAATTATCTGCACACTACAAGTGAAGATCTGGCTTACACTCGTGTCTATTGATGCTAAATTCTTCACATAATCAGAAGAGAATTGAACCTTGAATCCACAGACCTTGGTTTAGTTCTGGTCTTTTTCAGTTAGGTAAGAGCTTATTTCTTCTTATCAACATTATTTGATTCCAATACTGGGGAGGTATTTCTATTTTATCCATACTCATTAATTATATCCCTCTGAGCCTGAAAGCAGTGATTCACTATCAGCATTTCTAAAAAATTAATAAATAAAGTCTTGCTAAAACACAAACATTAGTTCTGCCACATTATTCTTCAGGTCCATAGGCCATGTCTGAAAAACCTGAGAGAATAAAGCTTATAAATTAACTCCGGCTGTGAATGGTTTTGAAAAAATTATGTTCTCATAAAAGACTTAGAAAGCATAGGTTTTGTCAGTATATGAATATGACCCTTACTGCATGTTAATTATCGGTTATTTTTGAAGTTGTTTTATGCTGAGCTTTACCACATAGAAGCTTAAGAAAGTTTACTGAAAATATTCTGAATTTCTATCTACAGTAAATTATAAAATATCATATATTTAGTAATACATAAATATTATGATTTTAAATTTATCCAAATTTTAAAAAATGGGGTGAAAGTCTTGCAAGTGATTTTTTTTGTTGTTGATTAGAGATATTACATAGAATAATCTAGTGTCTGGGTTGTGGAATAAATTGAACCAAATTTGAGTCCTCTATCAGATACACTTAATATTCCATTTCATACTTTATGTCCTCACCACAAGTTCTGGTAACAATTGCAACACTTGGTAGCTTTTGACTAATTCTTTTTTATAGCATTTCAAATCTAGAACCTCTCATGATTCAAATCTAGAACCTCTCATAGTTAAAGCATGAGAATGCAGTGGGAATTTTATCAGCGTAGTTTGTACATAGCTGCATAATATGAATATTTTTCCTAAGATAATACTCAATATGAAATAAATGCAATATAAGTACTCTTAGCTTCTAGTACTTATATCACAATTCTGTGAAGCATTCATAAGTTGCCAGAGACAACAAAATGGCCATGAAGGTAACAAAATCAAATAACAGTCCCAAATTGGATTTAGCCTCTCAGTATCAAATCTTGTTCAATTACTCACTTCTATTTCAAAAAAAATCTTTCAGGGGCCAGAGTGGTAGCAGAGTGGCAGAACATTTGGCTTACATGCAGCTGTCTCAGGATGGACCAGACCGGGTTCAGTTCCTGGCATTCCATATGATCCCTGGAACCTTCCAGGGGCGATTTCTGAGTGCAGAGTCAGAAGTATCTCCTGAGCACTGCTGTATATGACCCAAAACACAAAAACAAAAAAATATTTCAATAAGTTAGTTGTTCACTGATATTTGTTTCAGATTCTTTTTGAAGGGTAAGAAGAATTACAATGGATGCATAGGTAAATAAAGAGAATACAGGTTAAGACAATTGATTCTAGAAGTAGTTTTAGAGGGACCAGAGTGATAGTACAGTGGGTAGGACATTTATCTTGCATGTAGCCAACCTGGGTTAATCTTTAGCATTCTATCTAGTCACCTGAGCACCACCAGGAGTAATTCATGAGTGCAAGAGTAACTCGTGAGCACTGCAAAATGTGATCCAAAAATAAAATAGAACTAGTCCTAGATAAATCCTAGATAAGAATTTCAGGATGAAATTTTGGCTTTAAATTGCTCAAATGCTTGTCATCAGTGGGTGAAGATTAAAGGAGGCATGCTATAACATCTGTATTAGTAACTGTTGCCTATGATATGATACAATGATAAGAAAGGGAAGCATGAAGTTTAGATATGGACTATCAACAAAATAGATGGCAGTGATCATTTCAATGCAGAGTTCTAATAACTGCACTTGAAATATTGCAGTAAAAGAAAATGTAAAAAGAAAATTATTGATCCACTCACCCAACCACGAACATAGTACATGGTACAAAACTCATATGGACCACCATAGAAGTATTTACAAAGGGGTTAAAAATCAGTAGGGCACTTCCTTTCAAGCTGTCAACCTGAAATGAAGAGTTAAAGTAAACTTTTCATTCTGCAGCAATAAGGACAATCCTTATTGAAGTTGAGATTCAGCATTTAGAGCTAGTGTAAGAACTTTATAGGAGAGGTGCAGATTGACATTACTTTTATATTAAATGAGGCCTGGTAGAGGTGAATATAATCCTGAGAACTGTTATAAAGCTAATTGAGAGAACAGAAAGAAAAAAGTTTGAATAATCAAACTTTTGCAGGTCTTCTAGGTCAGCAGATGCAAATCCTTCTTTACTTCAGATTCAAAGCTTACCTAAAATCCTTGCTAAGAATTCATCCTTTTCTAAGAATTCACCTGAGGCAAATTTCTTTAGGACTAGCTTTGCTTTCTTTGGGGCCCAACTTACCTCTTCTAATTCCCACAAATCAATAGCTATAATAAAATTTCATCAAAAGTTCAGCAAGGAAGAATTGTATTTTTTGAGTAATAGGTACAATTAATAAGATATAGGGGCAGAATGTAAGACAGGATGAAAAGAAGTTATTCGCACACAGACACTCTCCCATGATAGAGAATTTAATATTCTAGACTGATTACTTGAAGTCAATTCTAATACACTTCGGAGAAGGTTTCTTAAAACTCTGATATTCTGATACTCAACAGTAATTGGAGTCAGATTTGGGAATTGCTGTGAAAGTTTTAATCAACTTTATTGAGGTATAATTTACATAAAATAAACACATGCTTTAAGAATATAGTTCTAGAAATTTTGATTCATTCGGGCTCCTATGTTTACCCTAATGAATATAAAAGTTTTTTTATCAGCACCAAAAAATCCACATGTATAATTTGCAGTAAAAATTTGTACCCTTTACCTAGACAACTATGAAATATTTATTAATTCTCCACGTTCTAGAGTATATTATGACTAAAATTATATAATTTTCTCATATATTTCAAAATTTTTTTTTGGTTTTTTGGGCCACACCCGGTGACACTCAGGGGTTACTCCTGGCTATTCGCTCAGAAGTTGCTCCTGGCAGGCACGGGGGACCATATGGGAACCGGGGGATCGAACCGCGGTCCGTCCTAGGTTAGTGCAGGCACCTTATCTCCAGCGCCACCGCCCAGCCCCATATATTTCAATTTTTACATTTTTTAATATTATATTTTCATTTTCAACATGTTTTTTACTGTAGTGCATAGTTCATGCCTTTTTAGTTGCTGTTATATTGTTCCTACATGCTACAAATTCCTTATATATTCATGTCTTTTGAACAACTTGTTTATTTATTTATTTATTTATTTATTTTTTTGGTTTTTGGGTCACACCCGGCAGTGCTCAGGGGTTACTCCTGGCTCCATGCTCAGAAATTGCTCCTGACAGGCACGGGGGACCATATGGGGCACCAGGATTCGAACCGATGACCTTTTGCATGAAAGGCAAACACCTTACCTCCATGCTATCTCCCAGGCCCCAGCTTGTTTATTTCTAATTAAGCAAACTTTTATTGGGGCCGGTGAGGTGGAGCTAGAGGTAAGGTGTCTGCCTTGCAAGCGCTAGCCAAGGAAGGACCACAGTTCAATCCCCAGGTGTCCCATATGGGCCCCCCCAAGCCAGGGGCAATTTCTGAGCACTTAGCCAGGAGTAATCCCCAAATGAGTGTGGCCCGAAAAAACAAAAAAAAAAAAGAAAACTTTTATTGTTTTTATATGAAAGTTTATTTCCACTTCTCTAGGGCAAAAGACAGGGTTAAAAATTCTAGCTTATGTGGTCAGCATGGTGGCATAGTGGTAGGGCATTTGCCTTGCTCGTGCTAACATAGGATGGATTATGGTTTGATCCCCCAACACCCCATATGGTCCCCCAAGTCAGGAGACATTTCTGAACCTATAGCCAGGAATAACCCCTGAACATCATCGGGTTTGGCCCAAAAACCAAAACAAAAACATAGCAGGTTACATAACAGGCACACATTACATCAAACTATTATCATTTTAATAGCTTAGTATAATAGATTATTTTAACCTTTTAAGTTTTCTGTTTATAAGAGGAAGTTCTTGGGGCTTACTTCTGGTTATTTATTTTGGAATCACTCCTAACAAAGCACACACAATTTGATACATCCAAGTTAAAGATTATTGATTATAGGATATATTAGAGTCCCTTTATGATGAACCCTGGAATATCACTGATACTTATACTGTATTATATTTCAGTATCTACCTTAAATGTTAGTAAGATTTATGTTTTTACTGTAAGGCATATACTTAAAATATATCAGATATCTAGTTTATGTATAAATAAAGTAAACACATGTGAGATATTTACCTTTAGCATTACCTATGATTATAACACATACCAGTGTTAAGGAAAGAAGTATATTCAAACACACATTTTGAGAGCTCTTAGAAATTAGATCATGGCTAACAATACAAGTGTAAATAATGTTTTTGGTGACTAGTGGAGCACAGATCATTAATTAGAGTGTGAACAATGGTGCAATTTAGTCTATTTACATAACTGGGAGTGGAGTAAATAAAAGAAGGGATTAAAGCAACAGCTCAGAATCAAAACATACCCATTTTGATAACTGTTTTCTAGATGAATTAAATAAAGTAAGTAAACAATAATTAACTGATTACTCATTTAGCAATATCTAGGATAAATATGTGGATCTGATAACCAAAGAAAGGGACGTGTGCATGGCACTTATCACCACTGACTGAAATTATCCTTTTGAAAAATTTATATTTCTTAATCCAAAATCATAAAGTTTGTAGGTCATGGTTTCCAGAAAAAAGAATATATCTCCCAAAAAAATCTTAAAAATTGCATTAAACTTTTGCTAATAGCACTCCCTAATACAGGGACCAGAAATAAAGAAAATATTTTCTAAATAGATTTAGAAAATGTATATTTATTATCATAGGCACTAAAGGTTTGCCTTTATATTATACTTTATATTAGTAGGTGGAAAAATAAGTTTGAAACACCAAAATAAAGTGATATTTTCTTACATTTTCTAGTCTAATATGTATGAACAAATTACATCAAATGTAGTCCAGTAATAACACTAAGGCCCCTCTAGGCAGGCAATGCAGACATTTTTATTGTTATTTTTCAGAGCCAAACCTGAGTACATAATCCAGTGTATATGCCTTCATAATGGGATGGACTACTGTCTAGTCATCAAAAAGCAAGTTTATTAGAATTCCTTCAACTTTAAAATTAATCCTATTTTCTAGTCAAAGTACTTAAGTCCAAGTAACTATTAATGTGAGTAGTTAAGCAGCAGGGATTAAAAAGAAGGGAGAAATCAAAGCTAAAGAATGAGTACCAAACTAAAATGTTCCTGCTGCAAGGAGACTGATTTCAAATATTAGCATAAGAAAACCAAGATCGCTTGCCTGTTGCAAGAAGAAAGGCCAGATAAAGAGAATAAAGCCAGATGATTGCATAAGAAAAGCAAGGGTGTTTGCTTGTTGCAAAGAGAGGAAAACACATATAAAGAGAAGGAAGCCAGATAATAGAATAAGAAAATAAGGATGTTTGTTTGAAGTATGGCCTAATTATAAGATTAAATTGTTAAATGATCCAGTTTATATAGGCCTGTGTGCTAGGCTCTTATTTCTGGCAGGCTTTTTCTAAGGCCATTACCTTATGTTCCAGAGACTTCTCACAAATCGCCAAGCCTGGAATGCTGGCTTTGGGTTATGCCTGGACTCCAATATATACTCAGCAGCGATCGGGAATTACTTCTGATTCTATGTTCTGGGATCATTTCTGGCAGTACTCATTTATTGACCACGTGCAAGACAAACAATTTATCTATACCTGTTATACATCAGTCAGTTTAGGGTCAATACAGACTGATCAAAAAACTAAGGATAGGAAAATCTAGAATGCATGGCAGAAAAAGTAAATATAAATATTATTTGTGAACTTTAGAGGAGCAAAAAGAAACTTTTTTCACTAGCTATAGATCATTGAATCTTTGGAAATTTGCAGTTAGTCATTACCTTGAAGAAGTGTGATTTGGGCTTTCACATAAGACAAAAGCAGATCCTATTAGCTGAATTATGAAAGGTGCTTTTGATAAGGTCGGGAATTCCACACTCACCCCTCTAATGACTCCAAAAGGCAGAGGCCATGCAAATGCAAGGGGTTTTATTATACAAGCATGCAGGGGCTCTCCTAGAGGATGAGAGCCTCAAACCACATTTAACAAGCCTTTACATAGCTTGCAGTAGCGTGGTCCATTTCAGAGAGTACTACATTTGCTCAGTTACATTTTTGCAAGATTTAGATAACCAGAAGTCATAAGGTTTGCAACAGTTAAAATGTCAAGGGCAAGTTCTTGAGATTTAGGAAGAGGCCGGGTCCTTGTGAAGCTCAACAATTAAAATGTATCTTTTGGTCAAGGGCGAGTCCTCCAAGAAGTTGCAGAGAAAAATTATTTTATTTCTTTTACCTTTCACTTTCTTTCTGGACTTATATTTGCTCCACCTCCTTTATTATTCCAATGTATGTGTCTATTGAAGAAGGTTTTGTTATCCCTAGGAATAAAAGCAAATTACTATGAGATTCAATGGGTTAATACTTACCCACATCACACCTTTGATGGAGAAGATAATGATATTTTTCCTATCGACAGTCCTGTCATGATCAAGTTTTATTATGACAAAGACCGTCTTCACATTAGTCTTTTGACATTTTTGTTATCATTCCCAATTGTGTTTTCCTTATACTCTTATTCTTAATCTTTACAATCCCTAGATTGGAGTATGCTTTACTTTGAGAAAGAAATCAGACTAAGACAAATTTATTCCCTTAATTTTATCATTGAGTAATGATGAAAACATTATTTACTTACCTTTGTTTCATTTATCTTACCTATAAATAGTAAATCAGTGGCAAAGGATTCTGCGACTAGGCATACTGATTGACACTTAATGCAAAATAAATCATATTGTATCATTATTATTATCATTAAA
>PVKC010029705.1:0-15028 GCA_004027635.1 Crocidura indochinensis
GCCTTACTTCCATGCTATCTCCCGGGCCCCTAATAACTTTATTTAAGCACCATGATAACAAGTTTTTTTTTTATAATACAGTTGGTTTTATCCCACACTTACAAAGCTGTTCACAATTGAATTTCAGTCATACAATGTACAAAACCCTTCACCGGTGCACATTTACCACCATCAAGAAATATTTATTTCTATTTCTATTATTATTAATATTTGTAGATGGAGTGGACATTGAAGACTCTATAGTGTCCACAAAAAGCCCTAGGAAGCTTCAATATAGCAAAGCAGTTAGCTACAAAGTCAATACATAAAAATTGATTACATTACTATATACAAATAATAAATGAGAGGACACAGGGATCAAGGAGTTCATTCCATTTAAGTGTCCAAAAACTTAAACTAGGAATCAACTTAATAAAAGAGGTGAAAAGTCCTATAGCATAAAATTTCAAACATTCAGGAAAAAAATTGAATAAGACCATAGGAAATTCAAAAACACTCCATGCTCATGGATTGAAAGAATCAACATTGTCAAAATGGCCATTCTACCTAAACTACTATTACAGAATCAATGCAATTCCTATGCAAATTCAGACAATATTCCTCAAGGACAGAACAGCCAATTATAAAGTTTATGGAATAAACTTATGCAATAAAAGACTCTGGATAGCCAAAATCATAGTGAAATATAAGAAACTGGAAGCATTTCATTACCTAACCTGAAGTTGTTGTACAAAATCATAGTGATCATGGATCTGGAATAAAGAGAGATTTTTCTGACCATTGGCTCAAATTTTATATATTAAATATATAATTTTGAGTACAACTTTAATACTCTAATGTCCCAAATTATATAGGGAATTAACAGTACTTAACATTAACATATGTTTTAATTACTTTAATTTTAGTACTTAGATAATACAGTGAGTAGCTGCTTGCCTTGTATGTGGCCAACCAGGTTCAATGTGTTACATCCAATAATATTGCCTGAATACCTTCAGGGGTAAATTCTGAATACAAAGTAGGAGTAACTCTTGAGCATTGTTGACTGTGATCCCCAAACCAAAATAATAACAATTCCCTTCACCATTGTCCCAGGGTACCTCACTCACCCTTCCCATCCTTATGTTAAGTCTTCTACTGAAAACAAGTTCTAGTTACTGTTGTCTTTGGACATTTAATAATATACATTTTTAATGGGAAAAGGATTTGATTAGAGACCTCTTCAGAGAATACACTAATATTGCCTGTAGACAAATAATGAGCTGGAGAGATATTAAAGGGTTAAGACACTTGTGTGCAGTCAACCCCAATTGGTTCCCTTACGTCACCTATGGTTCCCTGAGTAACTATAAGGATTGAGCACCAGAAGTAATGATTCCCACATTAAAAAATTAATCCCTATTCACTTATGTCTTCCCCAGATCCTTTCTTTCTACTAAATATCACACAGCACAGTTGTCAGTAACCTATGATAAATATAATGACTACTGAGTACACTTGAAATATTTCCTCCAAATGAGAAATTCAAAACACAAAATGTTTTCAATGACCATAATTATAAAACATTGTATTGGAAGCCCTATTCAAGGTATCAGGAGAGACAAGTTAATTGAAGTGCACAAATAATGAGGAAGGAAAAGTGAAATTTATCAAGATCTGCAGGTTCATTAAATGTATCTTTGGAAAGTAAAAATAATTCAGATTCAACATCATTAAAATTCAGACCAGAAAAATAGTACAGGAATTAAGGCAATGTTTTATTGAGGCTGGAGCAAGAGCATAGTGGGTAGAGTGTTTGCTTGGCAAATGGCCAACCATGTTCGACCCCTGGCATCCTTTATGGTCCCCAGAGCCTGCCAGGGATGATTTCTGAGCTCAGAGCCAAGAGTAACTCCTGAGTACCAGAGATATGTCCCCACAAATTGGCAATGCTTTACATGCACTTACCCCAGTTCAATCTCCAACACCACCTGTATTAAGAGGCACCTAGATTTCCTGTGAATCACTTGGAAGAGTATTCCTACCCTCCAAAAATAATTATTAGGAAGTTTGTAAAGGTTACTACTCAGTCAAAAATTAAATCAGTATTGTAATATAGAGTAACTAACAATTATAACACGTAATAGAATTGGTATGCTATGTCAAATTTATCCTTAAACTTAATTTTTCTTAAATACTTTTTTCCAATTTTGACTTCTTGAGAGGTCTAGTCTATGTACCAGAAGAAAGTCCTTCCAGAGTAAACTCAAGCAAGCAGCCTGATCTGGAACTTCCCAGTCACTGGAATTGTGAAGAAAAGAAATCTGTTTTAAAAGCATTTAGTTTTTGATTGTATATTATTGCAATTCAAAAGACAGAGCAAAAAGATGAATAGACTGCAGAAAATGGTATAGAATCTACAACCAGCTTTGGGGCTATATGGCAATTTTATCTATAGTGACAACTATAATTGAAAAAGTAGAAATCATTCTGTAGCTATCTTTAAATAATTTAATGCATATATTTATAATTTGTGATAAGGCATTTGCAATAAAATAGTCTTTAAAACTAGTCTATTTAAAAATAGTCTGTGAAAACACAGAGAGTAAGGCATTTTTCTTGCATGTGGCCTACTCATATTTAATCCCGAGCATCCCATGTGGTCCCCCAAGTCTGCCAAGAGTAATTTCTGAGCATTGCCAGGTGTGACCTGAAAACTTAAAAAAAGCCTTTGAAATCTTATTTAATGAATAGTTTAAAGAAAACTGCATATCTTCTTGAAAAAATTATTTGGTATACAATTTGTACTATATAAATAATAAATTCAAGTTAAATAAAAATTAAATGTAAAAAACTACAAATGAGCTTAAATAAAACTATAATAAATGTTTTTTTTGGTTATGGGTCACACCTGGCAGCACTCAGGGGTTACTCCTGACTCTACTCTCAGAAATTGCTCCTGGCAGGCTCATAGGACCATATGGGATGCCAGGATTCGAACCGTCATCCTTCTGCATGCAAGGCAAATGCCCTACCTCTATGCTATTTCTCCGGCCTTATAATAATTATTTTAATCTTGGTGTTAAAGACATTTTTCTAACTTATAACTCAAAAGCCATATAAGAAAAGGTAAACATATTTAATCTTATATAAAGGTAAAACACTGTTGAAAAATTATGACTTATGTACAAAGTTATAGGACAAGCTTAAATTGAGATAGATTTTATATAACATATTTAAACACACAAAATTACAGTATCTTATACAAATTGTGCTTAATTAACACAATTAAAATTGAACCAATTTTATGAATTGATCAATTGCATAAGAAATATACAGAAATGTCAAATGCCAATAATGTATAAGAATGCATATATTACTTAAATAATCAAATAAATAGAAATTAAAACAACAAGGATAAACTATTTTCTACTCATTTTATTGTGAAAAATGGTAAAGCAAATATTACAAGAAAACGAGAAAATGGATATTTTCTCATCCTTTCTGGCAGCAGTACAAACTTGTTAGGATCATGTAGATTTTCCTTTACCACAGCAATTTTACTCTTGGAAATTAAGTATAAAGAAACACTGACACATATGAACATGATTGCATAAGGAAATTTTTGTAGCTTGTTTTTAATGGAGAAGCTTCAAAGGGTGAGAAATTAATAGGTATATCTATAGAAGGGAGCCCAGGTATAGTATGGAATAATAACATCCCTATATACTTTAAAATAATATAATATATTTTGCACTTTTAATATACTTTATACTTTATATAAGATTAATATAATATATTTTTACTTTAACTACGAAAATATACAGATGCTTACAATCATTAGGTAATATAAATTAAAAAGAAATTTTGGGGACTGAGCGGTGGCGCAGCTGTAAGGCACTTGCCTTGCATGTAGCTGACCTAGAACAGACCGTTGTTCGATCCCTTGGCATCCCATATGGTCCCCCAAGCCAGGAGCTATTTCTGAACACATAGCTAGGAGTAACCCCTAAGCATCACCAGGTGTGGGTCAAAAACCAAAACCAAAAATAAATAAATAAATAAAATAATTTGTTTGGTATGATGCCATTTACGCACACAAAACAAAGAATATTGAGAGTGGAACTCAAGGTATGTTGAAATTGGTTTTATTAAGAAAAAGGTAACTAAAAAAGGAAAGGTGACTTCATATATGAAAGAAACATTTTGTCAGAAACTGAGATTAGAAAATATGTGTAGTCAGTATTTTGGGGGGGATGTGTATTCTGCAGACATTGTCTGAGAAGTCTGAGGAATGACTGAGCATGATGCCAGCCTTTGAAAGCTAATATCCCAGAGTGAACAAACTTTTTGCCAGGGTAAAGGGCCCATTGCCTGGAACATATAATTAATAGTCCCCAATCGATTTGTTATCCTTTACTTCTCAGATGCTTGACATAAGTTGATATTTGTGATTAATGGGTTCACATCTGATAATCATTCTAAATTATCAATGTCACAGATTTAACCCACTACTGAGATGATTCTTCCTGACCATGTAAAGTTAAACAGCAAGCTATGCCTCTCTGGCACTTTAGACAAGAAAGGGAGGTATATGTACAGCTAAGAAGGTAAGTTTTTCCCAAGACATTTAAACTGGCTCACTTTTTTGTTATCTACTTTAGATCCTTCATTAAGTGATAAACTTGATTCGTGTTGGGAATTTTAATTTGTCATGACTTGCTCTATTCTGTTTAAATTTTATAAACTATATTAACACAGTTCCTGTGAAATATAGAATTATATAAATAAACGTCCCTAAAGTATATCTTATTACATAGCTTCCTGTGGATATTAAACAACTCTCTCTTCTGGAAATTAAATTTTTGATGTTTAAAAATCAGACTGTGTATTTAAAAAGGTATTCAGGCTAGTTTTCAGATTTTTTAAACTCTAACAATAGATGAAAGAGAAGGTAGAAAGGGGATGGTATGGAAATAAATGAGTTGTTAGTTGTGGAATATAAGCACAAAAGGAGAGCTTTTGGCCTCACCAAATTACACTGACCCTGAAATACACATCATGTGCACACCTTTTGAACATTGAAAGATTGCCTTGGGGTTCCAGTGACCATCCAATTATGGCTGAGCATGTCTTCCTGGCAGAAAATCCCTATACTTCTTCGCTGTCTTTGGGCTATGATTTTATGGCAAAACCCCAGCATGAGTAAACCTAATTATTTCATATCCATCTTCAGCACCAGTACAGCTAAATATTGCCCTAGAAATTATTCCGAATGAACTGACTGCTTATATTTTAAAATCATGCCAATGAAATTTAAACAGAAACAGAAAACTGTTTTCTAGATTTTCTCCCCTTTAATCTTCCAACCCCATTTCAGAGTATAATGGTACATTATCTTGTGGAGTAAACATAGGAAATAGACTCAATGCCCTCCTCATCCACTTTACAAACTCCCAGGGCAAGATCTTCACTCCTGTCCCAAATAAAATGCAATCTTGTTTCATTCAAAGGCTAGAGTACTTGCATTCCAACCCTACCTTCTTTGATTTTTTTTTTGTATTTTATTAAGTTTTCTTGGCTTTATTCTTTTACTTCAACATCCCATGGCTCCTCTTCATTTATAAGAGCACTAGAAATTCTCGTTTGATAGCAGATGGTGAGTAGGTTTTTTCGCCTATCCCTCTGCCCCAACACATACCTCCATCAGATGAAATGCAGATCGAATAGTTCCAGCTCATTGACCCTATTTTCAAGGGCCTGGTTCTCTGCTTCTCAACTAGAGAGTTCCTTTGCTTCTGAGAAGGTACCCAGCTACACCAAGGAAGAGTTTAACACCCTTAGTTCTCCTTCACCCAAGGAAAAAGAGTCACAGAAATCTAAGGTCAGAATGTTAAATGTAACATCTCATTTCTTGTTTTGTTTTTATTTTTTTATGGTTTTTGGGTCACACCCGGCAGTCTCAGGGGTTACTCCTGGCTCCATGCTCAGAAATTGCTCCTGGCAGGCACGGGGGACCATATGGGGCACCGGGATTCGAACCGATGACCTTTTGCATGAAAGGCAAACGCCTTACCTCCATGATATCTCCCGGGCCCCAACATCTCATTTCTTAAAGGATATTCCTTAGATTGTGTTCCAGGTGCCCACCCTGTTATCTCTTCATAAGTTCATACCTTCCAGTTGTTTTCTTCCTTCCCAGTTCTTCTACCTTGAAACTTTACTTTTTTAAGTCACTTCCCATATGAACTACCAGCATCCAAGGTCTAGTAGGAGGGTCAAATTGGCACGCTCTCTTTAGTCTCATATTTGTAGGTCTATCTTCAGTTTTGTCTCCAAAAATAATCCAAACACTAGATTACTCTCACAGAATCTAAGCAGTGGCTAGTACACACTTGTAGCTTAATAAATATTCACTGAATTTTAAAAATGTACTTATTTTATTATTATTATTATTATTTTTGGTTTTTGGGCCACACCCAGTGACGCTCAGGGGTTACTCCTGGTTATGCGCTCAGAAGTCACTCCTGGCTTGGGGGACCATATGGGGAACCGGGGGATCGAACCGTGGTCCGTCCTAGGCTAGTGCAGGCAAGGCAGGCACCTTACCTCCAGCGCCACCGCCCGGCCCCCGAAATGTACTTCTTTATGGTAAAAATTCTGACTGAGCCAAAATTTTTAGAATTTAAACACTGATTTTCATGCACATGCTTTGTATTTGTTTGTTTTGTTTCCTTTTGGGACTTATTTGTTTATTTGTTTTGTTTATACCCAGTGGTACATATAGGGCTTACTCCTGGCTCTGTGTTCAAGAATGATTTGGGGGGAGATTAGGGGGACCATATAGTGTGCTGGGGATCAAAATCAGGTCAGTTGCATGCAAAGCAAGTGTCCTACCCATTGTATTATCACTCCAGCTCCATAAATTTTTGAAATTTATTCTGTTTTGGTTTACCTGAAATTAGTGACTATAAAAGTATGTCCTTACAATAAATTTTATAAGGATTAGGAAATTTTTCTTCAATTCTTTGCACCCATTTTATTCATCTTTTACTTTCATAATCTCTATTATTTGTATGTTGAAGACTTTTATTTTGTCCCTTCAGAGTCTAAAGCTCTGTTATTTCTATTTTTCCTCTTCTCTATAAAAGGAGTTTCTATTAATCTCTCATAGAGTTCGTGGACTCTTCTGTCATTTCCATTTTATTGATAAGTTCACACCATGGGATTTTTTAGTCTACATTTTTAGTTTCTTTATATAATTTAATTTGTATTTGGTTTCTCTTAGTATGGCATAACTATCTCTGCTAAGATTTCTCTTGTTTTAATTCATTAATTCAAGGCATATTTTCCATAATTGTAATAATTATTTTAATCATTTAGACAATTCCAATTCACCTTGAAGTTGGCTTCTGTTGATTATTTTCCCCCAAAGAATTGCTCCCATTTTTGTTTGTTTGTTTTTTCATGTCCATGTATTTTACATTGTATCTAAGTTAGGGAAATTATGTTATATAAATTCTGAATTATTCACATTAGTCTAAAATAGTGTCAATTTTTTATTGAGTCATCCTGTTTCAGACTGAAAAGATAGTACAAGGGTTAAGGTACATGCTATTCATACACCAGATAGATCCTGGTTTGGTCCTCAGAACCACATAAGGTCCCCTAAACACAGATGCTATTCCTGAGTAGCTATCTGAGCATTCCTGAGCTAGGAATAGTTGCTGAGCATAGTCAGGTGTTGTCCAATTCCTTCACTCCACCCAAAAAAAAGTTAGTTGATTTAAATAGTTATTTGATTTGGTTAAACTTCAAACAGCAATCTCTGTTCTGTAGTAAACAGAAGATACAATTTAATTTTAGTTCTTTCAGCCTTCACTGTAAACTCTGCATTCATGAATCAGAGATCAATTTAAGACTTGGGCAGAATTTATTCATAGAATTAGGGGTTCTCACTATGTTGTTTTTTTTTCTTCAGTTAAATACCTGTTATCTGGCTTTGTTCTTCAGCTTCTAAGTTGGAAAGGTGGTGGTTTTCCTCTCTGTATTTTGTTCTTGTTATATCATAGTTTCAGTTTCTCTCAAATAAAAAGTCTAAAAAATAGGACTCGCCTTTTCTTCTTATTTCAAATAACCTGCAAAATCTTTCTATATTTTTCACTCCTCGGAACCTTTATTATTTTTATATTTGATAGAGAGCTCATGATTATTACCTGAAGGAGAGTTTTTCTAGTAGGCACTGAATCCACTATACTGGAAAAAAAATCAAGCATAGGAGAAACACAACATTCTGAGTTAGAATAATAACCAACACCTGAGTCTGTTTATACAGATATACTGTTTTAAGTGCAGAATCAATTGCCATAAAAGTAAGACCTGTTAAAACTACTTGTGAATCAAGAAATAAAGGCAGACATAAAGAGTAAAAAGAAACCAAGAAAATTGCAGCTGATGAAAGCTAGAACATTTAAAGAGAAGTCCTGAATTTTCATTCATCAAAGGAACCAGGAAAAATATTGTGAATTTCATGTCTTTTAGAGTGCTGGGAAAACCTACATGATCTCTGAAGGATTTGCTTTACTGGGTATGAACTCAGAGTAAGATGATCTTTTCTGTCAGTAGTAACATATATATCTGCAAAGTTATTTGTAGTCATTAAATCTAACTAAAATAATCCAGGTAAAGCATTTTCTCTTGGACACATAAGGAATAATAATGGTGGTGGTAGTAGTGTTAAGATAAATTCTATATTAATCTGATATGTCATTGTTCACCTATGTACAGATTTTTAAACAAGTGCATCAATAGCTCTGAAGTCCGGATGTTAAAAATTATTTCTAAGCTGTATTTAGTATGAAACTGTTACAAAAGACGCAGTAAACCCATTGCCCAGGAAAGAATTAATTCTTTGCTTTCTGGCTTGGGCTGGATATCAACTGCCCCCTAGGTTATTATTTCAGCAACAAGCACTCAGAGAATATCTGGAGAATTGACACTGGGTAGAGCCTCTGGAATCTTCATTTCTAGCTCTATAAAAGTGTTGGTGTTTTGTCTTGAGGAATTAATCACAGAAGCAATGATCTGTTAAGGCACTTGGGGAAGAAGGAAAGCAAGCTAATCAATCTTGGATGTGAGAGCAAGGACCTCTAGTTCCTGAATGCCCACCCCCCACCTCAAACCCTCACCAGGGACAATGACGCTCATCTGCCCTAGTGATAGGGCAGGCATAGAATGCACAGAATGTCACATTTCTTCATTCCTCACCTCAGTGTGGGCATCTGTTGACTGACCAGAATTTCTTTTATTTTGGTTTAGGGGTCAAGCACAGGGCTTACTCTTACCTCTGTGCTTAGGAATCACTCCTGAGGAGGCTCAGGGAACCAATGATATGTAGTACAAGGGAAGAAACCAAGTCATCACTTGCATGCATGTAAGCACCCTATCTGTAGTAATATCTCTTTCCACAACCAATTCCTCAACCCCCAGCTGCATTTCTGCCTGAGCTTTGTTTAGAAAAAGATCAAAAGTAAAGGTTCATCTGTGAGGTCAGAAATAATCAGTGACTGAGGCAGGTTTGATTCGACTAAGGTCAAAGGCACATGTCAGTAAGTGGTAAAGATATAAGGAAAATGATGATTAGAACTCATTATGTGACCAAAAGACACAATATATGCCAAGATTTAGCTGAGATTAGAGAAAGGGTCTGAGGTCTCCTGATTAGAAAAGTGGTCCCTCTTAAATTAAGGGGAAATTCAGCTCTCATGAAGAAATTCAGAATGCACTGTGCTTTATTCCTAGACAGCTGCTTTCCAAGAAAGTACTCTTGGTTAAATTGAAGATGCTGCAGTCAAACACAGAAGCTGCATTTTAGTGATTTTCTGCAGGCCATTGGAAACTTTGAGACTCTGCTCTGGATACCCTGAGGCCTTCTAGTTAGGGCTCTCCAGGCTACATTTAGCACAGCCGCAGGACAACTGCATTAAATCTATTCCTCTTCCCTTTTGTGAATTCTAGACTGTGATAGATTCTGCTGCTACAAGCCATTAAAACAAAGATTGTATATGTAATTCAGAAGTCTGCTACTTCCGGTTAAGTGACAGGGAGTGGTGGTGCCTTGGGGTATGTACACTGACAGTGATAGCAGACATTACCTGAAAGTAATAGTGCATGTAAAAAATCAGATGCTCCCATTTGTCATGTATGACTTCCATGTAGTCATGCAAGAACCTTCTATATCAATTCACTTAGTGCCCACAACAGGCAGGCTGCTATTATACTTAAATAATCAAGAAACCAAGGGCCCAGAATGGTTAAAGTACTTGACAAGTGCCTGACAATCAAGGAGCAGGAGGGAGTCCAGACTGTCTGATCACAGTCATTAGTTAATAGTAGTGAGATATATAGAAAATGACCTAAGGTAATGGTCTCCTAAAAATGACTGCCTATTAAAATGAGCATCACTGTAAGAATCACTGTCCCAAATAACCCCACATGTTCTTTCTTATTTCTGTCAAAATTAGAATGTATTTTGCTTCTGTAAATGAGAACCTATGCCTTTTATTTACCTGAATATATTTAAGTCTATGGGAAAACTGTGAGCAGTAATTCTATTTTCTGGATGTGCAAAGAGATGCCCATCCTCATTAATCTTCAATGGCTGCCAATATTTCCTTTCCTATACAGCTCTCTGCAACATTCCTTTCCCACAGAAGGTCTGCTCACCAGATGTCTACTTCACTGCTGTCTTCATGAGTAGTCCTGGGGAAGTTTTCTGATTTCAAGTAACATATTAAACCAACCCCCTCCAGCAATGACTCCAAAGAGAAGAGTTATTCCTTTTTAATTTGAATAATTGAATTTTGACTTGACAAGGACACATTATAGTTTCCCTCAAAGTTTGGGGCTTATGCAAACAATAGCTGAACTCACCCCTATGGGGTTCACACTTAGCTGATGGGATCCATTTTTCTGTCTTTGGTATGTGATTTCAATGGAAGAAAAAGGAAATTCACTTGTTTAATATTTATCTGTTAAAAGCACATTTAAATGTGTTTTCCAAATTAAAGCATTTCATACATTTTTTAGCATTTATTTATTTATTTATTTATTTGCTTGGGATTTGGGGGCCACACCCGGCGGTGCTCAGGGGGTAGTCCTGGCTCTGTGCTTAGAAATCTCTCCTGGCAGGCTTGGGGGACCATGTGGAATCCAGGAATCAACTCCGGGTCAGTCCTGGGTAGGCCACATGCAAGGCAAATGTCCTACTGCTGTGTTATCACTCCAGCCCCAGCATTTCAAATGTTTAAAAGATCTTGTGATGAAAGATAACTTTATCCATATCATTCTTTAAATTGTGACAGTGGTATGTAAGGTTAAAATTGAAGTTTTTGCTTTACTCTTTCTGTACCCTTTGAGTTAAGAAATGCCTTATCTTGATGTAGTGTTGTAGTGATGGGAATATTAGAAATACAAGCAGGTTGCTAAACACAGGTAGCAAGGGAGGCAGCCAGAGGCAGGGGCTCTGTGTGCTTTGCTCTGAAAGCTGGACAAATAAATAGATCATTAATATAGAACTGATGAGAACAGAATGGAAGGACCTAAACCAACCTGTTACCTAGGAGGAAAAGGGAGTGGAGCAACCAAAACAACTAGTAGATTAATAAATGTCTATACTGACCTAAAGCAATGTATCCACCACAAAAATTCTCAATAATGAGGGTACTCTCTAAGTTCCATGTTGTATTCCTTCTGCCTCAATGTCCCTCAGTGTACTATCACCAAGGAACCAATAAATAAACCACATTCTTTGCCCTAAAGTTTTCTATTTTGCCAGCAAATTTCATATTTAAAGCACTCTTTACCTCTGCTCTGGGTCACAATTTCAGATGATCTCCTAGTTGCAGTTCATCTTGATGCTAAATAATTAAATTTTCTTGCTTTCTTGCCTAGAGATAATTTCAGTGATATTGATTAAGCAATTCCATTACTATACAATAGATGTCACGAGACTCAAAAAATACTCAGAGTACAGGAGTTAAGACACTTGTCTTGTACATGGCAGAATAGACCCTAGTTTGATCCCTGGCACACAAATGGTTCTTGACTTCTACTAGGAGTAAACCAGGAATAAGCTCCATGTACTACCAGGTGCATCCCTAATTTTAAAAAAAAAACAGCAAAGACTCCCAAAACAAAATTAATGTTGGTATGGTTTTAACATTTCTGACACCTGAAGATGCAATGGAGTAGAGAAAAAGCTTTTACTATTCATTTCATTCAATATCTACTCTAAAAGCAGGGTTGCTCATTGTCATGGTGGGTCAGAGACTGGGTACAAAACAATAAAAACTGTTCCTGCCTTAAAATACTTAAAGTGTCTTGGAAATGAAGAATGGACATTAGAACAAAGATTGATAAATTCATATAGAAGAAAATTGATGAAATAAATTAAAGGGAGAATTTTTGAAGGCTTGAGAAAAGTTCAGTCAAGGACATGAGAGTACTGGGGATTGGAAGTGAGTGTAGGTTTCCAGTCTTCTATATCTCAGCTAAGCTTCAAAGCATATGAGAGTAATAATTAAAAACATTCATACCAGTGGGGTGTTGGTTGAATGCCAGCAGTGAGTATATTTGAAAGCATGAAAATGTAAAAACTTTGGGATCTTCAACCTGCAGGACCCAAGAAGTCATATTCCAAGAATCTTCATTTCTTCATAGTTAGCATAAGGAAATAAACTTTGAAAATTGGATTAAATACTGTAAGTATCCAAGGTGAATTATAAGACACACTAGCCTTATGGATTTATGCTACAGGAGAGTATTTTTGAGAGTTACCAAAATGCTTACCTGCCTATGATCTCCTACTCCCACTATGAGACAACATCTTTAGTGATCATCATTCTGAGACTGCTGAGAGCTGGCTGTGCAGATGCCCACAGCCCTTTAAGAGCCCTTGTAGGAGTTGCACAAATAAAATTCCACTGTACATAAAGCATCAGTTGAAGCCTTCTAAAAGGAAACTTTTGCAGAAATTGTGATGTTATGGGTATATTATATATTTTTAGGAACTGGGATTAACCTTAAACAAGAATCATAAATCTACCCTTATAATTTTAACTGAGGTCATCCTGTTCCTCCCCAGCCTGGTAAGAGGGGGAAGAGAGGTAATGAAATTCAATAAATCTATCTTTATAATTTTAGCTGAGGTCTTCCTGTTCCTCTCAGCCTGGTAAAATATAAATAATAATATTGTTATTATTTTTATTGACCTTTATGTGATCCAAGTAAAAACAATGTGCATTTCGAGGAATTTCAACTTCTAGGGAATAAACTGGTCTTCATTCTTTCTAACTAAATTGTTCCCCTCAACACTCTTGTGTGTGAAAATTTGGGCATCATTAGGTTAAATTATTCCTGAAGTCCTTGTTTTGGATACATAGTAGTAGCTAAGACATATATCTGTGTCATAGAAACACATAACAAAAATCCACCTTCCTCAGAGGACCCATATAATATTGAAGAATATTCCATTTTTTAAATTATTACTTGGGTTGTATAACTTTCTGAAACAGACAAAAATGCTTCCCATTCAATGGTCCAATTCAGATCTCTCCTTTCAGATAAAATCTATTCTCCACCAATAAATAGCATTGCAGAATAGGAAACCAACAGGTCTTAGAAATAAGATGTAGCTTTACATCTCTAGTTAATATTGATTTGATCTGTGGGCTTCATTTAAGGCTTTAAAACAAATTCAATATTTTAAATTCCCACTGAGTCTCTCATTTATTGTCTATACATTAGGATAAAATATGCCTAAGAATCTCAGTGGATGCTTTTATGGAGAAGACACTTCTCTCAGGTTTGGTTTTTCCTGCCTAGGAACAGGGTCCTCCTCCCCTATCCCTTCTGATTAGACCCATTTATAAGGCCTCAACCAGCTGCTCTTGGAAGAGCCTCCTCTCCCTGCTCTCAATGTAGATCACAATTAAAAAATCAGAGTCACTCACTACAAACGACAAATGTAAAATAACCGTTAGCACTCCAAAGTCTATCTTTATTAAACATATACTCTTAACCTTTGAAGGTTCTACTCTGTTTCTCTTAGGTCTTTTAATTTCCATTTGGTGCGCATTAAACGAGAGGTAGTCTTATACTGCAAATATAGCCCAAGCCCTATATTTTATCTGGAGAAGTAGGGGGTCATAATAAATGCCCAGTCGTCTCATATGACAAAAAGTACAGTATTTAAAACTTCCTAGGTTTTAAATAATAAATGTCCTGCGTCGACATTAGAATGTTTTCAAGTTCCTAGGTGGTCCTAATGAGCATCCAAGGATGGGAACCACTGGCTTTGAAATAAGTACTTGCTCAGATTTAACTTTCAAAACAGCTTTTAAAGATCTGTATAACATTAGATAGTCAGGACTTTTATTTTAATTGGAAAAACGTTGGTTTTTCTCTTTAAATGCTATAGTAAAGATCAAAGCCTAAAGGGCCAAGATTACAAAAGGATGATGACAGGAGGTAAGAGCAGATTTTCTACTCCAAAGGGAATTAATTTCTCTAAAGAGAAGGACAATTTGGAAAGAGATGTAGACAAGAGACAAGGGTGCTTGACTCTAATTCCCATTACTTACCTGAAAGCTTGGCAGACATTTGAGAAAATAAAGGAATGATATCAAGGGACTAGAGAGGTGACAGTTATTCTCTTATCCTGTGAGGCACTGCGATCTATTTCAAGTCTAAAAGTCTAATGACTATTCTTGCAACCAAAGCATATGGGATTTTGCCATTTCTCTTCCATCTAATTAGTAAGTGTGGATTTGAAAATAGAGAATACAAGCAATTGCTAAATAAGGGGTTATAAGCCAGAGTAGGCACATTTCCCCCAAAGGGATGGGAATAGGAGTAGAAGCTGAGATAGATGGCCTAGAAATATGTGAAGTTCTGATCCTAAAAAGTGCTAACTTCCACTTTTAAGGAATGCTTCATTCTACAATTCAAATGAATTGCATTTATTTCAACTATGATTTTATGGGGGGTA
>PVKC010029706.1:0-15217 GCA_004027635.1 Crocidura indochinensis
TTTCTTTCTTTCTTTCTCTCTTTCTCTCTTTCTTTTCCAATTTTTAGGCCAGATCGAGCAGTGCTCAGGGGTTACTCCTGGCTCTGCTTTCAGAAATCGCTCCTGGCAGGCTCAGGGAACCATATGGGATTTCAGGAATTGAACTCAGATCCATTCTGGGTCAGCCACACACAAAGCAAACGCGTTACGCTGTGCTATCTCTCTAGCCCTAGGCTGCCCTTACTTGTGCTCACCAAGGCTTGAGGTGACACTTCTATTGCATCCTCACTTTCCAGCATGGGCCTGTTATTAGGGAACACTCCAGTGGTACATAGTGGGTAGGGAAACATGGTACCTGGGGGAGGAGGACAGAGACCAGAGTCATGTACATTCGTATGTGCGTGTGTGTGTGTGTGTGTGTGTGTGCATAGCACCTCACATGTCTGTATTGTGCATGTGGCCATACATGTTTTGTGTATTCTCCTGTCTGCAGTACACATGGAGAGGGTAGATTCCTGTGTATCCATGTGTAGATCCATGTAGCACACACATGCATACATGTGGGCAGTGAGGCCTAAGGCTCTCAAGCCTGTGAGGGTCCAGAATCCCTCATTCTGCTGCCCAGCATGACCAGGCAGTGCTGGGCTGCATTTCCCAAGCTTTAACCAGATTTAAGAATTCCTGCAATGGGAAGGGCCAATGGTACTGGCCACAGTTCAGGAAGGAGGCAGCAGCATCAGCATCACCATGAACCCCTTGAGATGACATTCTGGGCTCCTGAACCCTAGGACAGAGGGCAGCAGTCCTCAGGTAGTCATTTCTACCAGACACATGTTTGTCTGAGGTGGACATAGTTGGGGCTTGTTGAGGAAAAGCAAACATTGACCCACTACTGGCGTTTGGTTTAGGTAGACAAGGCCTCAGATTGCAGTGGACGGACCCACACAGACATTTGGTGAAGGTGCTGACCTGAGATTTGCCTCTAGATTTGGTGAGTCACCCACATTTCACAGGGGCCACCTCAAAAGAGGAGAATTATTTGAACTGTTTCCAGTTATTTTATTTCATTTTTGGAGAACCTGGAACCACTTCAAAAAGGGAGAATTATTAAACTCTTTTCAGTTATTTTACTTCATTGTGTGGGGATCTGGGCCATACTAAATGGTGGTAAGTGCTCTGTGCTCAGAGATCACTCATCACAGTGCTTGGTGGGGCTCTATACTTGATTCCAGGGAATGAACCACGGTTGTTCGTGTGCAGTCAGTGCCTTCCCTCAACTGTCCTATCTTTTTGCTCTCCCGTAGACTTTTAATTTTTTTTCTAGGCCACACGTGGTAATACTCAGGGGTTACTCCTAGCTATGCACTCAGAAATTGCTCCTGGCTCGGGAGACCATATGGGTTGCCGGGGATCAAACGCAGGTCCATCCTGGGTCAGTCACGTGCAAGGCAAACGCCCTACTGCTGCACTATTGCTCCAGCCCCGACTTTTAATTTTTCAAGGGAAAGAACAAAAATGAGCCTTTGTTTCAAATTGGTTAATGAGATAGAGTAGGCACGTACCTACTGATATTTTACAGATAATATTCTGGAAAATATGAGATTTTCAGTCTTGTCAGGATCACAAGTGGGATATACTCATTTCGGAGTGTTGATTAAACACCTCCTCTGTGTCGGATGGATGCAGTGTTAGGAGGCGGGAGGCGCTATTTGATTCCATCAGGTCACTTAAATGTATTTCATGAACACTCACTATGGGGCCAGATTTTTGCTAGACCAGGGGGAAAAATTGAAGGTGACTAGAATGTATTTCTTATCTTTCTGGAGCTGGAATCTGGCCAAAGTCATTTTACTTGAAGAGTTAAAAAACTGGGTGTTATAAATGGGAAAACATATAGAAATGAGATGGGCCTGGAGTGATAGTACAGAGGGTAGGTAGGGTCTTTATCTTGCCTCTGGTGACCTGGTTTTGATCCCTGGCATCCCAGATGGTACCCCAAGCCAAGCAGTAGTATTTCTTGAGTGTAGAGCCAGGAGTAACCCCTGTATTGCAGAATGTGGTCAAAAAAACACTTCCCACAACCCCTCAGAAATGAGGGGCTGAAGAAATAGGACAGTGGGTAGGGCACTTGCTTTGCAGCCAGCCAACCCAAGCTTCATCCCTGAGCACCCCATGAAGTGATTACAAAGCACAGAATCAATAGTAAACTATAAGTACTGTTTTGGGGTCTGGCCTAAAACCCAACAAGCAGATAAACAGCAAGCCACAGAAATGATAGGGATGGCATCTAAGATATTCTAAGCTTCAGACAACGCTGCAGAAACTTCAGTCAGCCAGAACTCCCAGGGAACAGATGTTCTCCACCCAAACAAATGCTGGTACCACATGGGCTCCAGTTCACAGGATGCTAAATCCTGACCTTGGGTTCTGTGCCCAGCATAGAATTGCATTACCAAGGGGGATCAAATGCACAGCATTTTTCCCTACTATTTGAAAGAGGGGGCATGGGAAGAGAAGGAGAGAGAAGGAAAGAAGAGGAAAGGGAGAGTGAGGAAGAAGAGACGTACATGGTCGATTGTAAAAAAAGTATATCCAGCATTCAATTAAAAGACCTCTGGGATTCACCAAGCCATGTTAACAGATGGAAGAACTCACATTGGTTTTAGAATGAGTCCCACATCCAAAGTTAGAAAGTCACTGGAATCCAACTGGTGTATTCAGCTACAAGGCACTTCATTGTGGACTTCTAAGGACACTGAGGTGGGCCCCAAGGTCAATGAAAATAGTTCAAATGGAAAAATAATAAACCAAAAATAAATCCAGAGGTCAGGATAACCAGTTACCCAAAGGCAAGTCATTGTGAGCTATTTCAACAAGTGTGTTGAAGGGCTGTGCTGGTTTATCTGTCTAATCTAGGGTGTCTAATCTGCAGGTGGATAAGGCAGAGAATGGGAGCCCTGAACACAAATTAAGTGGATACTATGCAGGATGTCAGTGGCAAATAAACACAAACCAAGCAAAGAAAGAAAATGGGGGGAGGGAGGGCGGGCAGCATTAGGTCCTTCTAAGCATGCTTACTTTTGTTTGGGGGGGACAATACCTGGCAGTGCTCAGGGGTTATTCTTGGCTCTGCATTTAGAAATCACTTCACAATATGAAGCCTATCACAAAGGGTAGTAAGTGTAGTTAGAGAAATAACTACACTGAAAACTATCATAACAATGGTAATGAGTGAGAGAAGTATAATATCTGTCTCGAATACAGGCAGAAAGTGGGGGAGAAGGAAAATGGGGACATTGATAATGGGAATGTTGCACAGGTGAAGGGCGCTATTCTTTTCATGACTGAGGCACAACTGCAAGCATGGCTGTAATTTTGAAATTATTTTAAATAGATTACTAAAAAATAAAATAAATTAATATAAATGAAAAAACCTACAATAAACTGCTATATGAAAGATAAACTTTTTTTGTTGATTTTTGAAAAAAAAAAAGAAAAAGAAAGAAATTGCTCAGGGAATTCTATGGGATGCTGGGGATTGAACCAGGCTTGACTGCTTTTGTCAGGCAAACACCCTCCCTGCTGTACTATTACCCTGTTCCCCCATGTTTCCTTCTTGAGACACAGAGATATCTTTCTTTCTCATCACTGCACCATGAGACAGCGTGGGTTGCCACATGTCAGCCTACCACCACCATGATTGCACCAATCACTGCTGGCTCACTGGCCACTACAGTATGTACACCCCATGGCATATGTTCTCCTGTCCTCACCCCCTGCTGCTCAGCCACAGAGGTTCATAGCATTTAGCCATCATTAGTCTGCCTTTGTCTTGCAAATAAATGCTGAAGACCAGAAATACTTGAAATAAACATACATTCATGAAGTGCAAGTTCATGGAGGTTAATAGGATGAAAATAAGTGAGACCATCATATTTTAGGGGGGAGATTGGCATGCGTCTCAACTGTATTTGGGAGATCAGTAGCTATATGCCTCATATAGGCATTTTAATGCATTTATTAGGCTCATTCCTGCTGGATCATCTACCTTCAAATCCAAAGGGTCGGTCACAATCACTTAAAAAGTGAAGATAAATGTGGGCTAAAGTGATAGTGTACTGGGGTGGGCACTTGGCTGGCACATGGTCAACCTAGTTTCAATCCCCAGCATCCCATATGGTCCCCTGTGCATCGGCAGGAGTGATTCCTAAGTGCAGAGGCAGGAATAATCCCAGAGCACCGCTGGGTGTGCTCCCCTCCAAATAAAAAAAAAACTCAAAAATTAAAAAAGCTAAGAAAAATGTAAAGACAAATTTAGAGATGGAATCAACATAGTGGAGTGAATTCCATTTTTAATTGATCAGACTCGGAAAAAAGGGATCATGACTATAGTTTGGATTTAACTAAAAGCCATGTTTTTTTTCCCTTTGGCCTTGGTTTGTGCCCACACCTAAAGATGAAACTTTACATAAAACCATGAAGCTTGTTGACCCAGCTTCACAGATTCACACTAGAAAAGACCTGTAAACCCATGAATTTTGGCAGCATGGTTTAGAAAAGATACATAGGTTCATGGGTCCTCTGGCTGAAAATGTTGGGGATCCCTTAGGAGAGAGGGAGGGCAGAATTTCTTCCCTGCTGATGCCTGGTCAGCAAGGCACACCCCCCTCTCCCCCAACCCCCACCCCCAGTCACCATCATGCCAATAGCCCAACTAACTTCTGCAGACACTGAGTTGTAAAAACTCCAGATACACCAGTTTAGGGGATGAATACTTGGGGGTTTTCTTGGAGTGAGAATGGGGTACCTTTATCCATCCTCTGTACTTTTGGAAGTCACAGCAGCCACACCCAAACCCCATTCCTGCTTCCATGTCAGCTATTGGCCCAGTTCCACAGATTTAGGAGTTTATGGAACACAGAAACCGCCATGTTCTGTACCTTCAAGCTCAGAAATTGCTCCTGCCAGGCACGGGGGACCATATGGGGCACCGGGATTCGAACCGCTGACCTTTTGCATGAAAGGCAAACGCCTTACCTCCATGCTATCTCCCCCAGTCCTTGTACCTTCAAGCTCATACTTACTGACACCCCAGTAGGAGCACACCAAAGTAGTTGGGAAAGGAGCATAGTAGTTAACTAATCTCACTAAACAACGCAGCATAGAAGGCTCAACTAGTAACAGAAAGCCAAGTAAATCCCCCAACAATGATCTCTGGCTTCTCTCAAGAATCTCCTTCATATGTATTTCTGTTTCCCCTAGTGACCTGGGGCAGAAAACTTGTTGAGGCCTAACCACCCCCATATACTCTGAGTCACCTTCACTTCCCATGTGTCCATACTCCCATGAACCCTGCTACCTGCCTTCCTTTCTGAAGCCTCTGGTAGACCCGGCAGGCCTTTGGGTTTGTGGCTGTTACTCACAAACCCAGGTCTTCAAGGCAAAGACCAGAAGACAATTAGGAAAGCTCTGGGCTGCTGAGTTTGGATCTATGTTCCCTGGGATGGATTCCCTCCTTCAGGAAACCTTCCCCACAAGAATCTGGAAACAAAATCATGAGGCATCTTTCATCAAGTAGAGAAGTCTCCTTTTCTGGAGTCTGAAGTCTCTCTCTCTACTGGTTCAATACAACATGGCAGATATGTTGAGATCCACACTCTGTGGTCTTATAGGGGAGAAGGTGCTTGCTTTGTGTGTGGTCAAACCCAATTAAATTCCCCAGCACCTTATATGGTCCCCTGAGCTCTGACAAGAATAACTCCCAAAGAAACATCCAGGAGCAATTCCTGAACATTACCAAGTTTGTGTTGCAACTCCCATGTGGCTACTTCCACTATTCTCACTTCTAGAATTCTAGTTCTTAACATGAACGAAGCCACTGTGATGGGTGGAAGTTCATCCATCTTTGGGGAGAGCTTACAGCTTACCAGCACTGACTCACAACCAGTGTTAACTTACCAGGGAGTGGACCATTTTGGAAGTAAACTCCCTCTTTAAGCACCCCTGTGCTATAGAAGACATAGTGGAACAGAAAGGGACTGGGCCCATGCCGGACAAAGTGAATGATGGCTGTTATGTGACATCCCTAAACCTGGTATGGGAGCCCTTGTGAGGGACTCGGAAACAATATCCTATCTAGACCTCAAGAGCTGTCACTGATGTGGAGAATTAGGATGAACTTTCCCATCCAAAAACCCCTGGGTTATCATCTCACCTGGCCGATGTGCCTTTGGAACCGCCATGTTCCCCACTCGCCCTCCATCCTGAGGTTTTGGGGGAGATGCAGTGAACCTGCAGATCCCCGATTCTGAAGGGGTGCTGGAGGTCAGACTGTCTGTGTACTCATTAGTCCCTGCCGTCAACTGTTCGGACGATGTGTCAGAGATGAAGCACTCGGTGATGGTGAACTTGGCATGCCTTAGCTGTTCTTCCATCTTGGCATGCTCATAGGCCCGGGCCAGTTCTTCATAAGTAGAGGAGGCACTTTCTGTGGAGACCATGCTGCTCCGTGCTCGGTCTGGAAAAGAGAAAACAGGAAGTGTGAACAAACGACGACTGGAAGTTGGCTTGATCAGTGCAGCCTCCCCGCTCAGCTATGTCCAGGCGACCCTGAGTCCCAATCTCTATGTAGGGTGAAACTTGTCACGGTTGTTATTGTTAGTCCCAGACCAGTAGGAGAGGAGGCAAAAGACAGCAGGAGCTGTGAGTCTGGTAAACAGTTTCTGTAGCAATTCAGCAGTGACCCTCCAGCAGGAGCAATCTGGCAGGGGTGGCAATGGCAGAGTCTCCTCGAACCGCCTAGCACTTCATCCTGGGGCTTTATATTTCGTGGCCAACTGCCGTCTTGAAGAAGTTACAAGAGGCAGACTTCTGGGAACTGATGTCTTCACCCTTAAAGGGACAATAACACTCCTAAGGCTGACCAGGGACATCAGAGGTCAATTTTGTGACTCCGGCAACGGTGAACCAGCTGAATGGTCAACATCTGTAGTCCCTAGCCTGCAAAACTTCCATGGATTTTACTTCCGAGATTCAGGAATACATTCCCTTAGGAAATTCTTCCTGCTCGGGACAAAATCCACTGGGACGCTATAAGAAAAATGTGAATTCTGTTCCTTCCTTGATCTGCCCCCCTTCTGCCTCTGTAATCAATGACTCCATGGGGATTCCAGTGAGGATGAATGATTAAGCTCTACAGTTCCACTCCTCTGGCCTTAGAAGGCATGTTGTGACTTAGAGATAAAGCTGTGGGTTTGCACAAAAATTGTCCAGCATGCCGAAGCAAATGTTCCTATTTTAGGCAGATTCAATCTTCCTGTCCCCTGCTCTTCCTGGAAAACAGAGACAGAAGGTGGACTGCATCATGGCCGGAGAATCATCTGCCTTCCCAGCCTACTCAGAAAGTTTGGATGTCACCTCTGCGGAACTCTGGGACTCTTGGAAGTGAAATAACAGCCATAAAAATAAACGCGTTTGGTGACACCCCACCTTTGAAATGCTATTTTTGAAGTCGATCAGCCAGAACAAAAGAAAATGAGTATGAAAATTCCCTACAGTGATTACATTTAGATATAATTTCTTTTCAAAATTTCAGATGTGGAGAGGGGCAACCTACCGCTATTCTTAGGCCATGTATTATCTCCAAAGAGAGCTTGGTGGCAGATGGCAGAGATAGGAGGACCTATCTGATCATCAGCCCCTGTTTAGTGGCCAAATGGATCAGCCTTTGATGCTATGAGAGGGGACTAGACCCTACTCACATCCCTTTGGGGCAGTGTCAGAATCTGGAAGATGATCATTATGGGGCCGACACACAGGAGTTCGTACAAGCATGTGGGCAAACACTGAATGTCCCTCTTTTCCTAGTAAGTGACCAATGCAAGGAAGAGAGATCCTGGATCTGGGACTCAGAGAGTCTCAAAATTCATGCCTTTGGCTTCAATTTGGAATGATACATTCATTGAATCCCAGATAAGAGTTATGGCACACAACTTTCCTGGCCCCCAAGAGAGAGGTGTCCAAAGCTTTAGAAGTCACTTCTAACGTAGTAAAATCAAGACCAGGGGTGTAGTAGGATGGATAGGGTGTATGTGGAAGCCCACCTGTGTCTTGGGAGGGGCTGACGCTGTAACTGTCGCTCTCCTTGTCCATGGACCCAGCAGCCCTGGGTGTCGGCAGTCTCCAGTCTGTGGTGAGCGTGTGTGTGGAGATGGTGGGGTGAGGTCTGTTGAGCGTCCACTGGCTGGCGTACCGGTTTCTGGCCGTGGGCCCGGCTTTGGCATTCCTCCGCGTAGTTGGGTCTGTGAACATAAAGAATGCACGTCTATTCTTTGTCTCTAGGAAAGAGTCTCCTGTGGGATTCTCCTCACACAGCTCAAGGCCTCCTCTGCTGGCCCCAACCTTCCTGACTGAGCAGAGCACCCCATGCCTTTCCTCTCAGAGTCTGGACCATTGACATGATGTGGTCTTAAGGCATTTAGCAAATCATGTTGAGCAGTCAACATAAGCTCAAGACTTGAGAGTTATGGCTTTGGATTTTGCAAGTGGCCCTCAGTGGTTTTATGAGCTGACATGTTATTAAAGCTTTTTGACAAGGTAATGCTTCTGTGAAATGAAGAAGCTTTGTGAGAGCTTCGTGACTCTCACAGGATTTCATTTAGAAAATGCCTTCTGTTGTGGCCCAGAGAGGTAGAATAGTAGGCAAGTTGTTTTCTTAGAATGCGACTCTCCTGGGTTCAATCCTTGGAACCCTAGATAGTAACCCAATGATGGCCAGAAGTTGTAGCAGAAGCCTCATGCCCAAATCCCAATTGGGGAAACATGGGTCTGAAAGCAAATGACGATACAGGAAATAATCTACACATAGTTAAAGAGATAAAACTGGTTCAAGAACTTCCATTCCTAGCACTAAGACCATTAAGCAGAAAGTTCAGTAGTGAAAAACCAAAACTGCAAGCAGTCTCTCCCACCCCCACCCCTGCCCCCAAGACCCTGGGAAAGCACAAGAGCACATCCTGGGGTTGAGAACAGGTAGGGTAAAAAACAAATTCAAGGGTTCAAACCAAAAATGCTTCCATCCATCCAATGAGTAACATATCCTGAATAGTATATAAACCAGTTAATCAAACAGACGTGATCTCAAAGAATAGAGCCAGGAATAAGTTCTCAATACTGCCTGGTATGGCACCCAAACCAAAATAATAAAAACATAATTAAAAGAAAATCCTTGGGGCTGGAGCGATAACACTCTGGGTAAGGCATTTGCCTTGTAGCCAACCTCGTTTTATCACCAGCATCCCAAATGGTTCCCAAAGCACCACCAGGAGTGATTTCTGAGTGTGGAGACAGGAATAACTCCTGAGTGCTTCTGGGTATGGCCCAAACCCCAAAATAAAATAAAATAATAAAATAAAGCTCTTCTGCTCTGAGTTTTAGTATAAATTCAAGTATATTCTACTTCCCAATTCTAAGATATTTCAACATCTAAGCAAAAAGAGCACAGAACATCGATCATTGGAATAGATCCCAACATCTACTTTTCTGGAACTCTGGAAATAGGGTGTGGGCTGTCTAGTTCCTCAAAATGACTCTTTCTGGGGCCAGATAGGACCTACATGGCTTCTTTCCACTTTTCAACTCTCTGCTTCACAAAGAGGAAATATAGGTAGGTCCCTGTGACCACGGACTGGACACCTCTAAGAAATCCTAAATAGTCGCTTCTCCACTCAAGCAAAGAAAATGCCCGAGTTTCAAGAGCCCGATGGAGGGACATTGTTCTCAGCTCTCTGAGCCAGGGTGTCTGTCTCTCCAAGGTAGGCTGTGGCATTCATGCAGGAGGCAGTCAGAGAAGGACTAGAATCGCTGGTACTCAGAAGCCCCTGGATGCAGCCCAGATAAACTTGGTGGAGGAGGCACTGGGACTTCAGAGAGAAACAACACTGCTCTCAAGTGGGCAAAACTAGAACCCAGGCTCACCTGGATGTCCAGAGACCCTCCCTCCCAAGACCCTCACTCTGCCATCAGATATCACTGTTGGGTTTCAGGAGAAGACATCACAAAAGATTTCCTTCATAAAAGGAGGGTTTTCTTCATTGCCAGTTTCTGGCTCTACGACTTCGAACCCAGCCCAGTAGTCCAGGAAGACAAGCTGAGTCGTGATATTTCAACATCTCCTGGATCATCAAAATGATTTTCCTTGGACCAGAGTCTCTGGCTATTGATTTTAAGATAGCATTTGTCCCTTCCTTGCACAGTTCTGCAAGAAAACTTGATTGGAAGAATTTGGGGGGCCTTGAGGAGAATGCAAATGATTTCTGCCAGAGTGCCAAGCTTCTGGACAGCAAGGTATGAATGATAATTGTGTTTCTCCACTGAAATACTGGGAGATGGGAGAGTCTCAGAAAGACAGAAAAACACCCGCACACATACGCATGGGTAGGAGGTGAAATGTCTTCCAGGCACTATCGACTTGATAAGTGGAGCTGGTTATTTAAATGCTAATGAATTTCTGCCAGAAAATTACCCAGTCCCTTACGTAAGTTGTAAGTTTGGCAGGGAGTCGTTTCATTTTTTTTTTTTTTTATTCCTCTTAGAGTTTTCTTGCAGCTACAGCTGTGGATCAGTTTATTCTTTGCTGCAGGCTTCTGGGGACTGTGCGGAGGGGTGGGGAGGGAGTGATGAACCCCACTTCAAGGACATTGTTTATCCCAGTTCCCCAGGGCCTCTCCTGTTTTCCTTCTGCCCAGCTCAGCATTCATAGTGCCCTCTCAAAAGGCCCTTGCTGTAGAGTCAAGGTCAGGGCACCCATGTCCCATTCTTTCAGCCACAACTCTTTCCGAGTCAATTTTCTTATGATTTTTTTTTTGGTTTTTGGGCCACACCCTGTGATGCTCAGGGGTTACTACTGACTATGTGCTCAGAAATCAGTCCCGGCTTGGGGAACCATATGGGATGCCTGGAGATTCAACTGCGGTTCATTCTAGGTTAGTGCATGCAAGGCAAACATCCTACCGCTTTGCCCACTGCTCCGGCCCCCTCAAAATTTATTTTTATATTTGGTAGGGTTTGGGCCTGCTCTGTGTTCAGGAGTCACTTCTGGCAGGTTCAGGGATGCATATGGGATGTTAGGGATGCAACCCAGGTCAGCTGGATGCAAGGCAAATGCTCTCTCAGCTGTAATATTGCTCCAACTCTCATATCTTTTGTTTTCCTAGATGAAAAATACAGGAAAATTTTTTCCACAGACTTTATACAGGCTTAGTCTTACTTTCTTTAAAGTATGGTCTGAAGTTCCTTCTCTTTAGGCAATCAAACTAAGGGGAATTGGTTCCCATAGAAGAATACTAGGGAAAATGATTTGCATGTACATTTCTATACACTAATTATAGTACATGGCAATACTATACTTAATGCATAAATTATATATTAATACTACATGGCATATACTCTATGCTATAAAAGTATATACTGTAAAATGCTATATAATATAAAATAATAAACTCTATCCTTAACGCATATAGTATATAATATAAAATTATACACTATAAAATATTATAGTATATACTATATACATCTACTGTATACACTATATGTTATATGATATATAATGTATAGGGTAAATATTTACACATCTATACTAAGAGAGAACACAGGATTTTCCAGAGGGGGAAAAAGCAGAGATTATCTTTTAGGAGAAGGTTATATGCAATTTCTTCAAATGGTCTTGGCCTGGAGTTCTCTGCACTCCTAAAATTGATTCTGAATTCCAGAGCACTGCCATAGGAAAGGCCTTATAAGGACTCTTATTGTTGGTCCTTTCAGATTTATTATTATTATTATTGTTTGGTTTCTTGGGTCACACCTGGTAATGCTCAGAGATTACTCCTAGCTTCTTACTCAGAAATTATTTTTGGAGGTGCTCAGGCAACCCTATGGGATGCCAGGGATCAAAACCTGAGTTGGCCCATATAAGACAAATGTGCTATAGCTCCAAACCCACCTTTCAGTTTCTTATTATGACCTTTAGACCAGGTATAGACAGGGGGCCAGTTCACTGTCCCTCAGGCCAGTAAGAGGACCAGACTATAGTTAAAAAAAACTATTAACAAACTTTCTATGAACACTGTACATATCTTATTTTGAAGTAATAAAAAAAATAAGGAGCAAATACAATATATAAAATGCAGAACAAGTAAAGTGAAATCAACCCACTTTGCAGTATTTCAATCAGAACTATGGACCTGCTTTTGGCAGGCAGTAATTTGAAGATCCCTTCTAGAGACCGAAAGGAAAAGTTGAGAGACCGAGAGAAGGAGGGAGTCGGAGAGTGCGGGGCACATCCCACACATGAGCACTGCAGGCCGGGATGAGTCTGCTGCTATGCGGTTCAGGCAGCTGAAACAAAAATATCCAGTGGGCCAGATCAATGTCCTCAGGGGACTGCATGTGGATCTCATGAGGGCTAGAGTTTGAGGACCTCTGCTTTACACACTCTTGTACTCTCATGCTCTGAGGTCCACCCTTCCATGGGCTGTGACTCAATTTCTCTATTTTCAAAAAAAGCAGTAGCAGCATCTCACAAGGAAGTATGCCACACACCTTTGGGCTACTCTAATTCAGGCAATTTATTATTATTATTATTATTATTTTACTTTTATTTGTTGATTGATTGATTGGTTTTTGGGTTACACCCAGCTGTGCTCAGGGGTCACTCCTAGCTCTGCACTCAGAAATTGCCCCTGACAGGCTGGAGGACCATCTGGGATACTAGGAAATGAACAGGGTCCTTCCTGAGTCGGCCGAATGCAAGGCAAATGCCTCACCTCTGTGCTATCTCTTTGGCCCCAGCAATTTATTCTTAGGGTTTTTGTTGTTGTTGCTATTGTTGTTGTTGTTGGAAACACACCTTGAAGTGCTCTAGGTTCTCCTGACTCTGATGGGTTCAGGGTGGGGCATCTATATAGGTGTCAGGGAGTGAACCTGGGTCAACCTCATGCAAGGCAAGGGCATTAACTGCTATACTATCTCTCTGGCTTCAATTCTATTATTTTCTGAAAAGTCATAACCAGGACCTCCATCAACTTGCATGAAATATTCCCCGACCCTACCTATTTTTGATTAATGACATTTTATGAAGCTTCTTTCTATCCGAGCTGAATTCTTTTGCATCACTCCCGAGAGCTCAGCTAAAAGATGAGTTTCACTTGAATTCCGCTCTGGAGACACCCATGCATACTTATGAGCTCATCTAGAAGCCACACAGAAGTGAATGTGGGGACTTATTGTGCCTGCACGGGCAGTGTTCTCTTTGAATCCCCAACATCCTGCTCTCTAGAAAGCTCAGTGAACACACACCTTCTGGCTCAACAGGCAGGTGAGCAGAGGCTGTGTGATGGAAGCAACCCTGGCCTTCCGGCATGGGGCATGAGCTTGAACTCAGCATACTGGGTTACAAAGATGTCATATGTGCTGTGTTTGTAGCAAAAGTCTATCAGTGATTTTTCTCCCCTGTTACTGGTTTTCAGATTTTGTAGATGCTGGGACCGTGGCTTTAAAAGATGGATCCAGGGGGCCGGGCGGTGGCGCTGGAGGTAAGGTGCCTGTGCTAACCTAGGACGGACCTCGGTTCGATCCCCCGGTTCCCCATATGGTCCCCCGTGCCTACCAGGAGCGACTTCTGAGCGAATAGCCAGGAGTAACCCCTGAGCGTCACTGGGTGTGACCCAAAAACCAAAAACCAAAAAAAAATAAAATAAAATATGGTCCACTGGTTACCTCATAGAGAGGATTGCATTGGGTGCCTGGAACATTCCTATAATTTAGTAATGACACATTTATGAAGCACTGTTCTACGCTGATGGCTCTGATTCTCTTGTCAGTAGGATGTCTGGGCCCATGCTGGTGGCAGAATTGCAAACGACAAAGATGTCTTCAGAGGCCCGAGTGAAATACAGGTCAGGTACTTGCCTTGCATGTTGCTAACCCAGTTTCAGTCCCAGCATTCCATAGCATTTCCTGAGCCCCCCACGAGTGATCCCTGGGCACAGAAACAGAAGTAGGCCCTGAGTACTGATGGATTTGAATTCCCCTGCTTAGAGAGTCATCCTCCATGCTCTAAGGTTTCCACAGTTAAAATGCATGTAAAAAGGGGTGGACAGCCTTTTCATGTCCTTTAAATCTCATCATTTATACTAAATCTCATCATTTATACTAAATAGCTGTGCAGGTGGTTGAGAAAGGGAACCCAGACGATAGCCTGTTTGTCTATTCTTCTTACTATGAAGAGACATAGTAAGAAAAGTAAAAGATTCAGGAAACCTGGTGATCTCTCCCATCATCCCTGAGTGATCCCTGCTGGTATAGAAAAAGCCCATTCTGCCTACTGGGAAGATGGTGATGGAGATTTGGTACATGGATGCAGGAAGCTAGAAATTCATATAGTAAAACCTGCAGAAAAAGCCCCACAAAAATGATAATCAAAAATAGGTACTAGGGGGTCCGGGAGATAGCATGGAGGTAAGGCGTTTGCCTTTCATGCAAAAGGTCATCGGTTCAAATCCCGGTGCCCCATATGGTCCCCCGTGCCTGCCAGGAGCAATTTCTGAGCATGGAGCCAGGAGTAACCCCTGAGCGCTGCCGGGTGTGACCCAAAAACCAAAACAAAAAAAAAAATAGGTACTAGGGGAAGCTGAGATGCAAGAGGAACCCAATTGTAGAGCTGGTCGGGACAGCAACTGTGCCCAATTTAGCCAGGGCCTCTGGGTAATGCTCTTTGGATCAATGAATGGATAACGAGTGAAGAAATAAATGCCAGCCAAGGATGAGCCCAGAAATACCCAAAGAGACCACATCAGTCATTGCTCTACCATCCTTATTTTTTGCATGCCTTGGGCAAAACGAGAGTGGCACGTGCCAAGAGTTTCCTGCAGTTCTAGTATGACAAAGCAGATAGTACAGGGGTGTAGGTGCTTGGATTGCAGGCATCTGACTTGGGTTACATCCTTGGCACCACGTGCTTCCTGAAGCATCCCAAGGTGTGGCCAAGGGTCATCCCTGGCGCTGCTGGACCCAAGCAGCAGCACATCCTGGGACCTTTGTATTGAGCCACCATCTGGTCAGGCAAAGGGATTGGAGGTCCCTTTAAACCCTTCACCCTCCCCTCTGACCCAAAGAGAGGGGATCTAAGTTCTTCTGCATACACGTCACCTGAGGCTAGTTTCACAAAGTATGTGTGTGTGTG
>PVKC010029707.1:0-15039 GCA_004027635.1 Crocidura indochinensis
CCAGGCTCTGGAAACAACCAAGATGCCCTTCAACAGATGAATGGCTAAAGAAACTGTGGTACATATGCTCAATGGAATATTATGCAGCCATCAGGAGAGATGAAGTCATGAAATTTTCCTATACATGGATGTATATGGAATCTACCATGCTGAGTGAAATAAGTCAGAGGGAGAGAGAGATGCAGAATAGTCTCACTCATCTATGGGTTTTGAGAAAAATAAAAGTCATTTTTGCAACAATCCCCAGAGACAATGAGAGAAGGGCTGGAACTTCCCGCTCACTTCATGAAGCTCACCACAAAGAGTGGTGAGTGCAGTTATAGAAATAACTACACAGAGAACTACCCTAATCATGTGAATGAATGTGGGAACTGGAAAGCCTGTCTGGAGTACAGGTGGGGGTGTGTTAGGAGAGAGGTAGATTTGGGACAATTGGTGGTGGGAATGTTGCACTGGCGAATGGGGTGTTCTTTACATGACTGAAACCTAATCACAATCATATATGTAATCAAGATGTTTAAATAAAGAAAAAAATATATGAAAAAATACACAATAAGAACTATATCTATTAAGGAAATATATATGAAATATACAAAGTAAATATACATACCATCTTTAAGGTTTTTTTTAAATAGTCTGGGGCAGGGAATAAAATACAGAGCATAGCTTCAGCCTGTGACATGGTCTTGTGGAGTCCAAATAAGGATCCTGACTTTAGATTATGTTTTTTTTTGTGGGGGGGGGGTTGGTGGGAGTCATACCCAGCACTGCTCAGGGGTTATTCCTGGCTATGTGCTCAGAAATTGCTCCTGGCAGGTTCAGGGGACCATATGGATTCCAGGATTCGAACTACCATCCTGCATGCAAGGCAAATGCTCTACCTCCATGCCATCTCTCTGGCCCCAACTTTAGATTCTTAATGGGTGCTCTGGGACCCTAAAAATACTAATGTTCCTATTTAATTTATCCCAGGGTTCCATTGTTGTCTGTTCAGTTATTTTTTTAGTATTTTTTCCATTTTCTTTTCATTTATTTTAAGGCCATTTTTAAACTTCTGTTGTTTGGAAGTGTTGTGCTGTTTATCTTCCAGCTCAATGATTCTATCCTCAGTAGCTGTTATTCTAGTGATGAGGCCTTCCAGTGAGTTTTTCATTTTGCCTACCAAGGTTTTCATGTGTGTTATTCTTTGAAGTCTTCTCATTTCTACTCTCACATACTCTTGAATTTTTTTCTCTTTTGGATTTTTGGGCCACACCCAGTGATGCTCAGGGGTTACTCCTGCCTATGTGCTCAGAATTCGTTCTTGGCTTGGGGACCATATGGGATGCCAGGGGATCTAACTGCAGTTCATCCTAGGCTAGCATGGGCAAGGCAGACAGATGCCTTACCGCTTATGCTACTGCTCCAGCCCCACATCCTCTTGAATATTATTGGCTTCCTGTTTCATAGTTTCTTTGAAGTTTTTGAACATTTCCTTAACATTTTCTCTATAAAGTTCTTATAAGAGAGACTATATAGGTGATTGACACTACTTGGATATTCAGAACTACCTTCTTTATTCACTAAGTGTTGAGTAGTGCTGTTTTGCTTATCCATTGTGACCTTTAGACCTTAGTTTTTTTTTTTAATGTGATGTTCTGTGGCTTACTGACTAGAAGAAACACAGTCACAGAGCAAGCTAGTGGCTGCTCTGATTTTGCAGGGCCCTTGACCTGGCATATTTTCTGGTAAAATATGATCAGTTTGCTGAATTTCTTTGTGCTTATACCTGAACCTGCATTTATCCTGCTGCCCCCATGCACTGTATCCTTACTGCAGTTAATCTGTTTAAGTCAGGGCCACTGGTCTTGTGGTGCCACTGATCTGACACATCATTCTTCCAGGTGCATGGAACTTCCTGGTGAAATTTGATCAGTTTACCAAATATCCTTGTGCTCACCCCAAAACCCCATTTGTCTGGAATCTCTCACTGCAGTCAATCTGTTCGTCCTGGTTACATTTTTTGACATCTATTCCAAAGGCCCAAAATAATGTATTGAAAATACATTTACACTTCTGTATTAATTGCAACACTATTCACAATTGTCATATTTGTAAAGAATACAAGTGACCAAGAACAGATTTCACCACGTAGGTGGGACAAGGAATATTAGAGAAGTTCTCTTTTCAAGTCTCAGTTTCATAACTTTAAGCAAATGCAATGGACTAAAGAGTCAAAGAAAAATACTTCTGACTTTAGAAAATATGATAACTCCAGAATCCACCAAGAACCCACCCAGCCAAACTTGGGTGATTTGCTTTAACATGGCCTCTCAGTACTGACTGGGAATTACATACATGGATGACTAGAACAGAATCATTCTTCCTTAGGGCACATGGGTCAGTGGTGTTCTTGGCACTCATCAGGGTTTTCCCTACAATAGTCAGTCTCTGATCGTGGGCTTTGATCAGGAATGAAAACTGAGCCCTCAAGACTAAGATCAGTGGAAACTACTGGGTCTCTTTCTTCTCTATGATTTGCCCATTTATCTGTCCTCAAAATTTACACAACACCATGAGTGCATCTGGGTGTTACTCATGGCAATGTGCAACCAAGGACACTGCATCAACTCTCTCTTCCTAATTTTCTCCTCACAGTTGTCTCAATATAAAAGATTGAGAGGAAACTGTGGATGGTTTTAAAAATTCAAAGAATGTCCAAACCGAGATGATTGGACACCAACTCTAGTAATATTGTGTAGAGTTAGGGTTTTTGTTTTTGGTTTGTTTTTTAGGTCACACATGGCAGTGCTCAGAAGTCACTTCTGGCTCTAAAATTGCTCCTGGTGATAATTGGGGCACCAAATGGGATGCTGAAGATTGAATTCAGGTCAGTCTCATGCAAGCCAAGAACCCTAAGCATTGTATTATCTTTGAAGCCCCTGGAATTGAAATATTCCATGTGATTGGGTTCAAGACCATAATGTAAGCAAAACAGTAGCTAAAAGGCAGATTTGAAGAATAAAAATGTGTTTTTCAGATTCCATAGCCTCATTAGTAATGGGGATGGGGGTAGCAAGTATTTGATTTGCATTGCTTTTCATATTATCAAGTTGGGATCTGACTCAGCAGCTTCTTTGCATGTATGAGAAAGCAGTTGGTTCCACATTTTTGAGTGAGTCATTGGCATTGATATAGTAATCACCAGGGCTGGTACAACCTGAACACCTCAAAAATCAGTGAAATAAAAAGATTGTGTTGTAATGTCTAGAGGTTACCCACACTTGGTCACAATACTTACACTGGTGATCACACTATTTGTTGTACCAAAAATCCCCCCAAACACAGTCACTCACTGATAATACATGTAGTATGGTTCTAGGAATAGGATTTTTGATATTATTAGTTTCAGGCTAATCAGGCAGGCAAGGATGCCATTAGGTTTTTGAAAAGTGCAGTATTTAACATATTAACCTCATTATTACAGACGGTCAATTCCTATCAGGGGAGCTTACTGAGAGGGAAAAAACAACATTCCATCATAAATGCTAGAAGGGTAAAATATATTTTTTAGAAACTAAAATAAAATATTGAGACATTGATTTACAGAGCAGTCAATAATAGAGTTTCAGGGATTTAATTTTCCAACTCTAATTCCAGTATGGATAGGAGATAGTATTTAAAATCCCCTTTCTGCCTGACTGTTGCCACTCATGCCAAGACCCACCTTACCCATAAGAGACCAAGAAATGCAAGGCAATAGTGGTGAGCTGACTCTCTTCACAAAAGGTGGAGCCAGAGGATCCTAGCTGCTCTGCTCCGCAGCTATGCACATCTCCTAGTCAATGAGCTCCAGCCCAACACTTAGGGAAAAAAAAAACAAAAAACGCTACAAGCATGACAATGGGGAAACAATGCAACCCTCCCCCATGCACAGAGAATGGAGATGGCAGCTCTGATGACACGAAAAGTGCCAACCACCAATTTGATTTCTCAGATAAGGACTGTGGAGAAGAAACATGGAGATATTCAAAGAAAGCATGGAAAAAGCTGAAAGAACCATAAGTAAGAAATCAAGAGGAGGATATGAAAATAGAAATGATAAAACTCTAAATTGAAAAAACAGGACAAAAAAACTTGGTAGGCAAAATGAAAACCTCACTAGAAAGCGTCTGCGACAGAGTAACAGCACAGCAACTGAGGACAGAATCAGTGAGCTCGAAGATGAGAAACATAACAACTCCACACAACAGAGGAGATTGGAAAAGTGCCTTAAAATAAAAGACCAGACAATGTATGTGAAACAAAGTATATGAACAGCCAAAAATAGAAGTCTGTGATAAACTCAACAGAAACGATATAAGAATCATTAGAGTCTTAGAGACCAGGAAGAAACTCCCCATGAAGAATCAATAGTCAAGGAATTATTACAGAGAAACTCTCAGAGCTAAAGAGTTCATGCAGCTAAATACTGCATGCCCCCAAAATACCAGCTAAAGGAGATCTGAAGTAAACCCTCCTATCCATTTCCCTTTCCCTTAATTTTTGTTTATGTTGTTGAAATGACCTAACTTGGCACATACTAAACAATGGAGTTTTTTCATATTTTTCTATGGCTTTGCCATGGGTTTCCCATCAGTTTGCCTCACATATGCACTTACATAAGTGTGTTAACTAAGATTTGGACTCTTCATTTTAGGTGCTTGCACATGGGCTCTTCAGAATTTGTACTCTTTATTTGGATATGTCTGGGGGATAACAAACAGTGCTCATAGGATTCAGTAATCCATTCAGAAATTCTTGGCTAATTGCTCTAGATAGTAGAATCCCCAACATCTTTTTGTTAAAGAGGGGTTCCTTGTTTTATTTTAAATACCAAGCTTATTTGTCACAGATTAAATGCCCACACAATCTAAGGATTTGACTCCAGGTTCCTTTGGTCTTTGTGAGTGCTTTCTGTATTAGCTCTTTTGTTTGTTTGTTTGCTTTTCATTTTGGTTTTTGGGCCACACCCGGTGACGCTCAGGGGTTACTCCTGGCTATTCGCTCAGAAGTTGCTCCTGGCAGGCACGGGGGACCATATGGGGAACGGGGGGATCAAACCGCGCCGCCGCCCGGCCCCCTTGTTTTTCATTTTGGACCACACCAGTGACGCTCAGGGGTTCCTGGTTCCTGGCTATGTGCTCAGAAATGGCTCCTGGCTTGAGGGACCATATAAGACTCCTGGGGATCAAACCGTGGTCCATCCTAGGCTAGCCCTGGCAAGGCAGATGCCTTACTATTGTGCTACCGCTCTGGCCCCAGTTCTTTATATAATTTATTGAATTAAGTTTTTGTTTCTGTTTTTTTGAGCAACACCCAGTGACACTTAGGGGTTATTCCTGGCTATGCGCTCAGAAATCACTCCTGGCTCAGGGGACCATATGGAAAGCCAAGGATCAAACCCAGGTCAGTTCTGGGCAGCTGTGTGCAAAGTAGAAGCCCTACCACTGTGCTATCGCTCCAGCCCCTTGAATTAATATTTTCTCCCACTCACTGACATACCTTTTTATTTAGGATGATTTTATTTTTAAAGTTTTTGTAGTTGGGCCACACCCTGTAGTTCTCAGAGGTTCTGTACACAAGAATTACTCCTGGTGTGCTTGGGGAATCATTAAGAATGCTGAAGATCAAAAATCCATCAGCTGAGTGCAATGCTTACCCACTATACAATTGCTTCTGCCCATAGATTGAGTTTCTTTTGCCATGCAAAAGAATTTGATGTAGATGCATTAATTTATTTTAGCATTTTTATATTTGCCAATGGAATAAAATCATTAAAAACCTCTCTCAGATCTGTGTCCTAAAGAGCTTTGCCAATGTTTTCTTTAATATATTTAAAATTTTTCTTCTAACTTGAGTTTCTTTTGGGGGGACACACCTGGCTATCAGGGATTACTCCTGGTTCTGCTCTCAGAAATTGCTCATGGAGATTTGAAGTAAATCCCTCTTTCCATTTCCCTTTATTTTTGTTTATATTGTTGAAATGACCTAGCTTGGCACATACTAAACAATTGAGTTTGCTCATATGGGATTATGGGGATCACACTCAGGTCAGTTGTGTGCAAGACACATGCTCTACTTGCTCTGCCCCCTAATCTTGAGTTTTTGATCCAGTTTGAATTAACTTTTGAGTATGTCTGTGATTTGAATTTAGTTTCATTTTTCTTGCACGTGGCTAACCAGTTTTCCCAATGACATTTTTGAAAGAGGCTTTTCAGTCATTATCTCATATATTCAACTCATTTATTATAGATTAGCTCTGTAATTTTGAAAATTTGTCTCTGGACTCTCAATTCTATTCTATTGTTTACAGACATGACTGCCAACATAATATATGGAACCTTGTAGGAAAAATTATGCCATTATATGTATCAAGTAATGATGTAATTACTTGCTGAATCTGTCTGAGGCCTGTCAGTGTTGTTTGATTCATTTTTTTAATGTCCTTTCTCAGATAAAGAACCATGGTAGGCAAAATGCAAATCTTCAAAGGTTCATGAAGTCTCTGCTCCTTGGAGGTGCGTCCTGATTTCTCTAGATTCTATCGTTCATTCTCTAATCTCTTAAATGACAGCTTTATGTTTCAGACAAATATGGGAAAATCAGTTCCCTTTGCACAAAGACAGGGACTGGGTGATTGCCAAAAAATTGTTTGCTATGTGCCTATACTCACACAGTAAGAGACTCATCACCAGAGTCTTCTGCTAATTTTATGTGTAGCTGCCAACACAGGACAGTGACAGCATATATTATGTACTTCTATGAAATGCCATGGTGGTACAGTCTAACTCTGATCCATGCTAATACTACAGTAATGCCCAGGATGGCATCATCCCAGAAGGCGGCAATGGAGATTCCAGCATCCCCTGTAAGTGGGAATCATTTACTTCCCCTCTATTATGTCTGTGTGGATGGATACACTGTATTCTACAGGAGGAAAGGTGAACACTTCTGGAGTACTGATGGCAGAGCTGAACTGGATGATAAAAAATAGATTAAGGACATGGGTCCCTGAGTCATAATTTATAACTAAAACATTAGCTTTATTTTTGATATTATAGTCAAGTAGTTTATCTTCCTTACCTATAATTCCATCAATTTTAAGATATAGATCTAATAGAACTTCTCTCACTATGACATTTGGAATATTAGGAAATAATATATGAAAAGCACCTCATGTGGTTTGTGAAATATTATTGAATATTAAAATAATGTAATATTAAATTTTTAAAGAAAATATTATGTATAAAAGTTTTAAAATACAAGTTTTGTTTGACTCAGGATCTGTCAATGATGCTAAATTTTTATTTCACAATGTATTTCAGAGTTATGATGATATGTCTTTGAAAAAGAAATTATGAGGTTTTTAACATGTGGACAATATTTGTACAGGTGTCACAGAGAGTAGTGACTTACATATCCAATGGGGAGAATAAATTGGTCATGGAGAATTCCGTTTCTTCTTCACAAATATATTTTATTTTCATAGTGTGTATGATTTCAAGGATGAGCTCAGCTAGCCAGTTATGCAGGCTTTCTGACATTCGGTTTCAGTGTAGAAGTTGTTGTCATTGCCACCACAGCCTCCATAGAAAAACATCTGACAAGAATCAGTTGCTATGTTGTAAAAATATCTTGTGTGTTGCTCTTCACAATAACCACTATCTATAGCCTGGGTACATTTATGTGACATATGGAAGTATTTGCGTTCTCCTACAAAAAGAATAAAAAAGGTTGAACTGGTCAGATACATTACCTTCATTGTACTGGAACATGGCCTAGGCACAAACATTAAACTATAGCATCTGAACTTTGTACCTCTTCCAATGTTCCTTCCAACAATGGCTTACTCATAAACTGTCAAAATAGATAAGGGGCAGTGTGAGGGCATGTTAGAATTGTCCTGAGACATCCATATTTTTCCCTAATGGCACTGCCTTATCACTAATCCTCTACAATTCCCTTCAGGGACACCAATCTAACTATACTTTAGGCATGCTGGTTTTGGTGCTGATAGCATCATGGCTTTTGGAGTGTGGGCACACTTCCCCATATCTTCCTTCTTCTAGGAGGTCTAACATCAGAGTACATCCCCTAAAAGTTGTGGTATTAGTAATAGTGCTTTGAATTTTTGGACAACTTTATTTGTTTGATGTTGTCATCTCTAAAGGGACATTCCAATTTAACAGAATGAAGAGGTAACAACAAGAACGGAAGAAACCTTCCATTGTATTAATGACTTCATTGAAAACACAATAACTTTCAGAAATGTGCTTGTTACTTTACTTTTTTCTCTCTTTCACTTTATAATTTTTATTGCCATTTTTCAATTACTTTGCATTCACTTACCTGGAAACAAATATATTATGTTGAACTATGTCAACTTATGATGCTTTTTCATTAAATTAATAAAAATAAACAAAATTGGAAAACCACTAGAAAGACTTTAAAAAGACAGAAAGAAAATCTTAACTAGCTGAATTATAAATGAAGGGGGCAATTAAAATATAGTATGGTAATAATATCCAGAGACAATAGAGATGAGGACCAGGAGGACCAGTTCATGGTAAGAAGCTTGCTACAATGAGCAATGAGTGCAGTTAGGGCTGATAAGGGATCACTGTGACAATGATAGTTAGAATGGCTCACTCTGGACAACAACTGGATCTGAAAGGGGATAAAGTGATATGTATGGTATTTCTTCATTAACAATAGTGCAAACCACATTGTCAAAAAGGAGAGAGAGAGAGAGAGAGAGAGAGAGAGAGAGAGAGAAGTAAAATGTTTATTTAAGATGCAGGTGGGGAAGGGAAACTGTGGACATTGGTGGCAGGAAAAATTGCATTGGTGAAGGATGGCTTGCATTTTATGACAGAAACTCAGTCATGAAAAATTTTGTAACCATGGTGCTTAAGTAAAGTAATTATAATAAAAAAGAAATGAAAGTGAGAATACCACAACAAATACCATAAAACGTGAAGGATCATCAAGGATTACTTTAAAAATGTTTATGTAACAAAATGAGAGAACTTAAAAGAAATGAATATTGTTGGATTTCTGTGACCTTCCAAGGAGACATGGAATACTTAGAACAGACCAATTATCAAGAAAATCTTTATGATAATGAAAAGTTTCTACTAAATAAAAGTCCAGCCCCAGATAGATTCAGTAATAAGCTCTTTTCAAGCTTTAAAAAAAAAGAGCTACTGGGCTGCAGCTACTAAAGTCATCCTCAACAGGATGACTGCCTTGCATGCAGCCAATCAAGGTTCTGTTGCGGCATCCCATATCGTACCATAAGCACCACCAAGGGTAATTTTTAGTGCAGAGCCAGGAGTATGACCCATGACCATCACTAGATATGGCCCCTACCAAAATAGAGAAGACCTACTGCCAATCCTTTTTTAGGCTCTTGCAGAAAATTGAAGTGACAAAAACTCCAGAACATTTTCTATAAAGAAAACATTACCCTGTTACTGAAAACAGATATACATCAAAAAATGTGAATTACAGACAAGAATTCCTGAAGAACATAGATGCAATGATTATCAACAAAATACTAGCAAGCCAAATCTGACAACTTGCCAAAAAGATCATATACCATGACCAAGTGAAATTTATCTTGGGGATGCAAGGATTGTTTAACATATGCAAATTAATCAACATAATACACCACCATATCAATACAAGAAAAATAACTAGTATATGCAGAGGAAGCATTTGATAAGATCCAGCACCCACTCATTATAAAAAACAACACCCAACAAAATGTTAATTAAAACATTTACAAGTCCACAGCAAACATACTCAATGGGGAAAATCTAAAAGCTTTCTCTCCAAGTTAGGTACAAGATAAGGTTGTTCATTCTCACCACTTCTACTCAATATAGTGCTCGGAGTACTTGTCATAGCAATTAGGCAAGAGAAAACTATTAAGGCATCAATATAGGAAGGAAGAAGTCAATTTCCACAATCTGTGTTTGACATGATTCTATATTTAGAAAACACTAAAGACACAGTAAAGATACTAGGAAAAATAGATTTGTATAATAATGTGGCAGCCTGCAAAATTAATCTGCAAACATCCTTGGCTTTATTATATGCAAATAATGAAATTGTGCCTCAGATAATTAAGAGCTTAGGAATCAACTTAACCAAAGAGGTGAAAGAAAACTACAATCCCACTACTTAAAGAAATAAACGAATACAAAAGGAAATGGAAACATGCCTTGCTCATGGAATTGGAAGGTTAACATAATCAAAATGTCAATACTTCCAGAAGCATTATAAATATTTGGATCCATTCCTATAAGGAATCTCATAACATTTTTTCAAATAATAAATCAAAACACTCATAAAATTAATGTGAACAATAAGCACCCTTAAAACAATTCTTGGGGAAAAGAAGATGAAAGGCATCATTTTCTTCAAGTTTACTGTTCTGCACTACAAAGCAGTGGTAATAAAAACAGTGTGGTATTGGAATAAAGACAGAACCTCATATCAATGGAATTTCAATAAAGGAGCAAAAAAATATGAGTGAATCAAGGAAAGTCTTTTCAACAAGTGATATTGGGAAAACTGGTGACCACATACAAAAATAAACCATAAAAAGAATTTAGACTTCTTTCTAATGCCATGCACAAAACACAGATCAAAATGGACTAAAAACCTCACTCTTAGACCTAAATTCATTAGGTGCACAGAGGAAAGGACAGGCAGAACTTTCCATGATGTTGATGTTAGAGACATTGGTAGTATAAAATGCCACTGAGCAAGCAAGTGAATCCAATAAAATATGGCTACACGGAATTAAGAGGCTTTGGCACCATAAAGGACCAACAATAAGAATTATTCAAACACAGCCCGCAGACTGGAAAAATTATTTGCTCACCATTAATCTGATAAAGAGTTAATATCCAAGATATGTAAGGCACTGGTAGAACTTTACAAGGGAAAAATCCAAATACATCAAAATATAGGAAACGATATAAACAGAAACATTATCCAAGAAGAAATACAAATGACTAGAAGGCTTGTGAAAAAAATTCTTTGCATCACTAATCATCTGGGATCTGCAAATCAAAACAACAATGAGAGCTTCTCAGAGCAGAGAAAATGGCACTCGTCACAAAGAACACCAGTGTTGGCATGGATGCATGAAAAAAGGGACCCTCATTAACTGCTGGTGGTAATGTCAACTGATCTGGCCCTTTTTGAAAGACAATATGAACATTCCTCCAAAGATCAAAACTAACAAACAAACAAAAAACAAACAAAACAAAAGAAAATAAACTATATCCCAGGCAATTCAATGCCTGGGAAGAGAGCATACTTGGTATAAAAGAAGTTACATTTGGGACCCAACAGAGCATGGTCCCTGAACATAGAGCCCAGAATACCCTGAGGTACCCATTAAAAAATAATTAAAGAGAACTTATAGTCTGTAAATCAGAAGTGTATAGATTAATAGGTAGGTAGGTAGGTCGATCTCATGGAAACAGTCAAACTGTGTCAAAATCTATCCTGCACTGGGGACAGTGGCGAAGGAAGGTCAACACTTGTGGTGGGAATTGCCCTAATTCTCTGTCACTATGTACTATATATATATATATATATATATATATATATATATATATATATATATATATATATATATATATATCACAAGGCTTCTATCTGCATCTTAATAGTGATCCTATCTGCAGGGTTAATTTTTTAAACAATTTTTATTGAGACCAATGTGAATAATAGTCTTTTGTAGTTATATTTAAGGTACATAGTGACAGAGAATTAGGGCAATTCCCACCACAAGTGTTGACCTTCCTTCGCCACTGTTCCCAGTGCAGGGTTAGATTTTGACAAAGTTTGACTGTTTTCATGAGTTTGACCTACCTACCTACCTACCTACCTATTAATCTACCTATCAGTCTACCTACCTACCTACCTACCATCTATCTATCTAATTACCTTATAGTATACATATATAGTGCTATACATACAGGTTTTCAACCATCATAGTGTATCATAATGCCATAATATACTTTCAAGGATGTCTAAGTTGTTTCTTAGAAACCCTGAAAGCTCTTGCTAACTGTCTTCATTTTAAGAAGATTATCACACCTATTTAATTTTTCATCTCCCATTTCTACTGTAAATCTCCAGGAAAGAAATTGATTCTAAAAGAGCCTTTCCCTACAAGTAATTATGGCTAGTCTCATTTTCTCTCACCTTGTTTTTCACTTTCCTATTTCAGCTTCTGTTTCTTCTTGCTTTCCCTTGTATACCACCAGAACTCTTCATACCTGAACTCTTCCTTCCTTGAGACTATTTCCCCCTCTTCAATAACATTTTTTTTTGTTTTTTTTTTTTTGGGGGGGGCCACACCCAGTGTCGCTCAGGGGTTACTCCTGGCTATGCGCTCAGAAGTTGCTCCTGGCAGGCACGGGGGACCATATGGGAACCGGGGGATCGAACAGTGGTCTGTCCTAGGCTAGCACAGGCAAGGCAGCAGGCACCTTACCTCCTGCGCCACCTCCCGGCTCCCTTCAATAACATTTTAACAGCAGTATTGTCTGTCTCTTTGCCATTAGCACATAAATCCTTAAAATGTAGACCTTCTGTTTTGCTCATTACTTGAACCTGAACATCTAATAGGCAAATAATGAGAGTCCAAATATATTTAAAGTATTTACTTGACAAAATTTATGTAATGAGGTAATAAATAAAATTTCTTCCTCTTTCTCAAGTCCCATCTGTACACTGGTCACTCTTAAAGCTCACATGTCCCATACTAACCCAGTTTTGCTTCTGTTCCAAGATCTCGGATGGTGATGAGAAAGAAAACAGGGAGAAAAATCCAGAGCTGCATCATGGTAACCAATAATTCCCCTAGTATGGGGTTAGTAGTTTATGGAGAAAGAAATTCTAGATGGTAGAAATAGCTGTATATCTAGCTGGTTCACTTTACCTTCTCTTATTTAAGAGGCTTATCTACTTTGTTAAACACAGTGTTCCACCAAATCATAGTCCTGCCTTCTTCCTCCTGGCTTTGTCTCATCTGATTTTATCTAAGGCAATTTTGTATACATCAGAGTTATGGAAATACAACAAGAATAAGTACCTAGGCACATAGAAAGCTCTCTTTTTAAATTATTCCCTTGAATCTACATAGATTTCCTATAAATCATAAAACACTCATTTTGTTTATGAGAAAATATTTCACTCCTTTGATCAATGGGTAGCAAGTTTGAGTCTGGACTGCAAACTGATTTCTGCATCTCTGATACATTAATCCAGCAGGAACATTTTGAGTTCCCACAAAACAGTAGACATCTTCTGATGTGCTTCCCTTTAGATCTGGGGCCTCAAGAGAGATTATATGAATGGAATTTATATTGTTTAAGACAGTAGAAAGGGGACAAGCACATTATGGTTAAATAAAAGTGATAAGAACACATAAGAAAATCAGGACTCAAATTTTATTGAGAACATCTTTCTTTCTAGATAAATACCTCAATCTCAGTGTCCTCTAATTTCCCAATTTTGTTTCAAAGAAATTACCTTTCCTTCTCAGGCTTTCCATAGACCTAAGTTTTTGGAAGACAGAACCAAAATGTTTTTAGTGGTATTAGTGAGACTCATAATTAAAGAATGCATAGAAATAACTACACTGAGAACTACCATAACCATGTGAATGAATGAGGGAACTGGAAAGCCTTTCTGGAGTACAAGTGGGGGTGGGATGGGATGGAGGGAGATTTGGGACATTGGTGGTGGGAATGTTGCACTGGTGAAGGGGTGTTCTTTATATGACTGAAACCTAATCACAATCATATTTGTAATCAAGATGATTAAATAAAGATATTATAAAAAAAAGAAGAATTATACTCTCAAAAGATAATTAAAGAATGGCATAAATATTTAATGACTACCTGGATATACAGCTTAATTAGATGAGGAACATGTAGGAGGCCTGTGCTAAATCCCAGGTATTGTATGACCACCCAAGCAACCTCTAGAGAAACCCCTAAGCACAGATCCAGAAGTAGTCCTAGTCCACACTTAGGTATGGCTCAAATACAAAATAACTTTAGTGACTATGTCAATGCTTAAAACATTGTAAATGCACACAGAATGTAGTGCTACTTGAAGTTGTGTGAATGTGTAAAGAAGTTTATTGAGAGTCACTGAATTAGATGGTGTAAGCATAAGGAAAGTAGTATGAATAAAAATCTGAAAGAATAAAGTGATTTTTAATAACCTATAAAATTGGAAGGAGACTGATATGAGTAATAAAATTGAGTCAAGTCAATTCCAGGTTCATTATAATTATATAATTCTAACTGCCTCATTATAATTTCCTTCTGATATTTTATAAGTATCCATTCCACATAACAGGGGAGTTGGAACTTAGCAACACAATATGCCTATCCTATAAAAAATAGGTTTATATAAAACTTTACAGCTAAAATTGCTTGTATTATTGTGTTATATACTAATGTTCTAAATAAATTTCCATAAAACTAGACATATTATCATTAGGGCAACAAGAGTCTTCGATAGAAAATTGGAATTACTTGATAGACATGATTATTTTCTATATATTATAGAACAAACAGGAACTTTCATCCCCAAAATTCGAACATTCTTCTTGAGGCCATGTGTAACTTTTTTAGATTCAATTACATGATGGTGCAAAATTCTAGTGTCCATAAAGTCAGGAAAATAGAATATATACATAATACTAAATACCATACTTTAGTTTTTTGGGGGCCACACCCAGTGACGCTCAGGGGTCACTCCTGGCTATTCGCTCAGAAGTCGCTCCTGGCAAGCACGGGGGACCATATGGGGAACCAGGGGATCGAACCGTGGTCCATCCTAGGTTAGCGCAGGCAAGGCAGGCACCTAACCTACAGCGCCACCGCCCGGTCCCCTAAATACCATCCTTTAAATAAGTATTGAATTAGGAGAAAAGAAGAAATAAATTTCTTTTTTTTTTTTTTTTTTTTTTTT
>PVKC010029708.1:0-15029 GCA_004027635.1 Crocidura indochinensis
TTTTTTTTTTTTAAATTCTCCATAAATCTTCTCTAAAGTCCTTATCTGGGATGCTATATAGGTGGTTGGTATTTCTACTGTTATTACAGCTCCTATTTGTATCCTCTAGGCTTGGGGGAGGTTTGCTATTTACCACTGTCATGCTTGCAGTGTGGTTTCATATAAACCATGCTGGGGTTCTTTAACTAAAAGTGTGCAACCTGTAGTGATAAGATCTTAGGCACCAGCAGGAGACCAAGGATTTTTTTTATTTCTTTTCTCTGGGCCCAGCCAGCTCACTTGGTCAGTTGCAGGTTCCAAGATGCTGGCAGAAGACCAAAGCTTTACTCCAAAATCACCAAGTTATTAGTGATACTTTTTAGTTTGTCACCCATGCTGTGTCTCACATGTTCTTTAAAATTGAAATAGGTATACCAGAGATTTATTTGAGATTTCTGTTAAGAAATATTTTTTTCATATTGAAGTATGCATAGATATCTTATAGGAGTTCCTTGTATGTGGTTCTCTATTTTTGTTGTTTTTTTTTAAATCGTTGTGCTTTCTTTCTGTCATTTGAATCACAATTTATTTTGCTATGCATTTACTTAGATTTTGTTTTTTTTTTGTTTGTTTGTTTTGTTTTGTTTGGCCACACCCAGCAGTGCTCAGAGATTACTACTGCTTCTGCTCTCAGTAATAGACTCTGGCTGGCTAGGGGATCAAATCTGGGCATATCCCAGTCAGCAGCATGCAAGGCAGACACCCTACCACTATGCTCTCACTCTGGACACCATTTAGATTTCTTTTAAATTTTGTTTGTAAATTTTTTATTATTAGCTTACATTTTATTGTAGTCATCATCATTTATAATACTGTCAGTTTAGGGGTTTCAAGTATACAATCTTTCAGTACCACTCTCCTCACTAGTGTCTGCTTCTCTCAAGAGCCCCCTTCAAATAATCTCATATCTTTTCTTTTTTTTTTTTTTTTTTTTTTTTTTTTTTTTTTTTTTTTTTTTTTTTGGTTTTTGGGTCACACCCGGCAGTGCCTAGGGGTTATTCCTGGCTCCATGCTCAGAAATTGCTCCTGGCAGGCACGGGGGACCATATGGGGCACCGGGATTCGAACCGATGACCTTTTGCACAAAAGGCAAACGCCTTACCTCCATGCTATCTCCCGGGCCCCTAAATCTCATACTTTTAACCATGGTAGGCTTAGTTCCTTAGACAAGTTCTCAGAATCTGTTGTATTGGTTCCTTTAAGGTATGTATTTATCCCATATATGAAAAAAACATTCCATATTTTTTTCATTTTATTTATTTTTTTTTCAAAACTGAGAGCAAACATACCACAGTTCACACAGTCTTTACTTCTTGGATATATGTGTTGTTTCTAGATATTGACTGCATTAAATAATACATTAAATAATAAATTTGTGAACAAAGTAGCACAAATATGTTTTATGAATAGAGTTTTTAGATGATTGGAATAGATGCTATGGAGAAAAAAATGCTGGTTCATACTGAAGATAATTTATTTTTGGTAAAATGTCCATATTGTTTCTCCAAAAGGTTAGATTGTTGACATTCCCACATAGCATCAAATAGGGTCTTTTTTTCCTCACGTGCATTGAAACACCGATTGTTTTGTGCTTGTGTGTCAGCATTACTGATTGAGTTGATAGTTTATTGTTATTCTGAGTTATATTTCCCTTAAAATCAGTGATGCACACTTATATATGTGTCTGTTAGCCATCTTCTTCCAGTAAACTTATATTTATCACTCCTTCCCATTCTTTGATTGGGTTCATTGTTTGCTTGTATTTTTTTCTTATTAAATTTTACCAGAGATTTATGTTTTTTATTTTATTTTTGGTTTCTGGTGTTCAGATATTACTCCTGACTCTATGCTTAGAAATTGCTCCTGGCAGGATCTGGAGACTATATGGAATGCCAGGAATCAAACCCTGGTCATCCGCATGCAGCAAACATCCTTTCACTCTGGCTCCATGATTTATGTGTTTTAGATAATAATCCTTAGTCAGATATATGGTGGACAAATATTTTCTCCCAGTCTGAGGGGCGTCTTTACATTTTGCTTGTTGTTTATTTTTTTATTTATTTTATATGAAATCTTTAAGCACCATGATTACAAACATGATTGTGTAGTTGTGTTTCAGTCATTAACAAAACACCTCCCTTCACCAGTGCAACGTTCCCACCACCAACGCCCCCCTCCTTGACATCCCCTGCCTATATTCAAGACAGGCATTTTACTACACATTTTTTTAAGTTTAGTAAGCTCTTCTTTTTTTTTTTAAAGATATGCGTTAAAAATATAATAATAACAGTGTGAGAGTGGCAATTGTTGTTTTCATAGGTCCAGCAAAATATGGAGAAAATGGGAATAAAAAGCCTTGGCCTTTTTATTGAGAAGGCTTACTCCTTACAAGGAGATCTTACCCCTGAACTTTTCTGCCATAAGACTGACTCTGGGCTCCAGGCATACTATGTTGTTCAAACCATGAGTCACTCCGTGGTCTCGGTGAAATTTTTTTCCTCTTTAGCTATTGTTGGTATCCGGTTTCTATAGTTAAAGATTTTCTTCATCAAAGTCAGGATGATGTGGAGTGTCCTCTAGTTTCACCTCACCATTAGATGTGGAGAGCCCTGCCTTGCAAGCAGGTTGTTGTTAGTGCTATGTCGTTTGGGTGTTAAGAAAACCCTCTTTGGAGTTAATGCCAGGACAGTGGTAGGGTCTTCCCTGATAAAGGTTTGCTTCCTGGTGATGTCATAGGCAATTGTGGTTGTTTCCATAGATGGACACTGGTAGGAAGGAAAGATGCTGGTGACTTCCCCACATCCACCCATCCTGTGCAGAGTGGGGGTTGGGGAAAACCTGTGGTCCCCTTAAAACTCCTCCCTGGCACCCACCTATTGGCACCCTGGGTGGGTGCCCAGGGATAGCCCCAGAAGTCTATTGGGGGCAGCCTGAGTCCCGCAGCACCACTCCAAGTTTGGTATGAAGGCCTTCAGCATGCAGCCTTGCTATTTTCCATGATGTTGTTTATTTTACAATGCAGAAACTTAGTTTGGTATACTTCCATTTATTTATCATTGCATCTGTTTGCTAGACAATGAATCATTGGAAATGTCTTAACAATCAATATCATAAAGGGATTTTTATATGCTTTTTCTCAGAATAATTTTTACATTCAATCCTGATAGTGAAGTCTTCTGTCCATTTTGAAGTATTGATGCTAGTGAATGATGTCAGACAGAAATATGAGTTCTTCATTTCCAATTGGCTGAGTCGTTTTTCCACTAACGTTTGTTGAAGAGAATTTCCTTGCACGACTCTCAGATTACTTTATTGAAACTCTTTGAATTTTATAAACTCTCAAGATCTAGGCATCTATCCCCTATAACAATTGAAAGAAATTCTAAACTATTTTGGTTTGATAAGAATTTTCCATTTTTCCTCTTTCATTTTCTTTTGGAACCCTCTGATATAAATTTTATTTCTCTGAAGCCCAACAAATCTCGAAATAGTACTTATTTCTGTCTTTGCTTATACTTTTTTTTTTTGCCTTTTCACACTGAATCCTTGGGCTTACTGATTTGGTGTCAACTTTTGTCAGACTGCTGTACTTGTTTAGTGCTGGAATAGGTGATAACTAATGTTCTTATGTGCTAAACAAAGTTCCATAATCATGTGTATCTGTTTCCTAACAGTTTTTTTCTTGATGAATTTTTTTTCTTAGAATTATCTGAATGCTCCTGTGTTCCTTGCTGTGCATGCTTTGCTTGTCTAATTTTCTGTTTAGTTTCTATGTATATTAGTTAAATTTTAGGGTAGAATTGCTATAATCCCAGAGTGATACAGACACGGGAAAACCTAATGGGTCATCATGTCAGAATTTATTGAGTCATACAGGATATGTTTATGCAATTTGTTTGTTTGTTTGGGAGTCACACCCAGCGGTGCACAGGAGTTACTCCTGAACCTGCGCTCAGAAACCTCTCCTGGCAGGTACAGGGAACCATATGGGATGCCGGGATTCAAACCACCATCCATCCTGAAATGGCTGTGTGCAAGGCAAACCCCCTATTGCTCTGCTATCACTCTGACCCCGTGTTTTATGTTCTTTAAAAACTATTAAGCCCTGTGTACAGAAAAATAGTAATAGTTGGAAGTGAATCTGTGCCATACAATCTTAAGACAGGCTAGGAGATTGTCCTCAACATCTGTCTTTTGTACTTTGCCTTTTCTTAGCCCTTCTTTATCTTTTCTTCAGTAATTTAAATTTTTATTCCCTTTACCTAAATATATAGCTATTACAATGGGCATGATAATCAGTTATCCATATGCCAGTGGGACATCTGCTTGCCACAGGATAAACTGAATTATACATTTCAGGTTCTCTGTGAAATAAAACTATACCTTCTGATGTTTTATTTTTAAGAAGTGGCAACAGATTAGAGAGAGTTATTTAAGACATGGAGAATACCTATTGCCTAAAATTCTCCATTTATAAAAAAATTTACTAGTGAATTGAAAAGTTCTGTGATGGGAAAATAAGGAACAGTACTTCTGTCCTGTTCTTACTAAAGCATCAAAGTTACAAGGGACTTCCTTGCCTCTAAAAATTGGGTTTGTAATTAAAACATAAGGTAATTCTGCCAAACCTTGCATTCTAATCTGTATCCTGAAAATCTTCAAAACACATACATCTTTCTTCCAGATGTTGTACTTGCTTTCATGAGTCATGGAATAATATGATACACATTAATTTTACACGTGCATTTGCTTCATAGCCAAGGATCAAAAAAAGTTTGCTATTTCTATTTTATAGCAAAAAATGAGCTCCTTTAATTATTTTTATTAAAGAAATGTTATTATATTATTTAAGGTCAATAGCTGTATTCTTTATTGGCATGAGTAGGGGACTAGAAAGATTGTAAACTAGGTAAGGAATTTCCCTTGTACAAGGCTTACCCAGATACAATATGGTACCCATCTGGTGCCATAAACAAGGATTGTTCATTACATGAATTATTCCTAAGCACAGAGTTAGGAGTAAGTACCAAATACAGCAAGTATAGCTCAAAAACTACCAACCCTAAAAACGGCTTAGTAAAATACCAAGAGACTCAAGGTTTGGAAAAATCAATATCAACAATAGGAGTACAAGTTTCCAGGAGAGATACGACATTAAGAGACATGTTCAACCATACACTTATTGCAGCATTGTTAAAAAATCAAGATGTAAAATATTATTAGCACTTAAATGTATAATTAAAATATTACAATGTTTAATCATTTCACTAAAAATAAATAATTATTTACATTTGCTGTGATATATCTGATTACCATTAAGTTACATATATTAAACTGTATGCAGAAGGACATACTATAGAATTCAATTTATATGAGAGTTCTAAAATAGTCAAAATAATACAAACAGACAGTAAAATACTGGAAATCAGCGACTGTGAAAGGATAAAATAGGAAGTATTATAATGAAAAGTAAAACTTAGCAAAGCAAAATGATAAAATCTAGAGATCAGTCTGTAGTGGTGTCAATCATTAATTGCATTGAGCAACTTAACAGTTTTTTAAAAGAAAAGATACACATATTTACAACAGAATCTACCAGACTTTTTTTTTTTTTTTTTTTTTTTGTTTTTGGGTCACACCGGCAGTGTTCAGGGGTTACTCCTGGCTCCATGCTCAGAAATTGCTCCTGGCAGGCACGGGGGATCATATGGGACACCGGGATTCGAACCAATGACCTTTTGCATGAAAGGCAAACGCCTTACCTCCATGCTATCTCCCGGGCCCCATCTACCAGACTTTTTAATGCTTTTTATTAGTGTCTTAATTTCAGAATTTTTGAGCTAATATTATGTATATGTAAATTGTCCAAACTTATCATCATGTCCTTATTAATATTTTGCTTTATCAAGTGAAACTTAGTTAAACTTAAAAGGGAGATTATATATGTAAAAGTGTCGTAAAAAATTCTGTTAGGTATGAGTAAATCTGGGTTTATACTTTTGTGAATAGTTCTATAGTTTAATCATGTAAATTTATTGCCCATTAAGCATCAGTTTTCATTTAAAAAATTAAAGTTAAAAAGGCTAACTTTCCGGGGCTGGAGTGGTGGCCCAGAGTGGTAAGGCATCTTGCACAGGTTAGCCTAGGATGGAACTATCCCCTGTTGTCCCATTTGGTCCCTCAAGCCAGGAGAGATTTCTGAGTACATAGCAAGGAGTAACCCCTGCGTGTCGCTGAGTGTGGCCCAAAAAACAAAAACAAACAAAAAAATCTACTTTCCTAAAAAGAAAAAAAATAAACATCTATTTTGTGTATTATTTGTTACATTATTAAATTTACTGTATAGAGTAAAAGGTACAAATATTCACTTTTATTGAAATATGACATAAACTTACATACAACTGCACTCAATCCAATTGAAAGTACTATGACTTTATAAAACAAACAACATTTGAATAGCTATTAAGTGTACCCACCTTTTGCTACAGAACATTATATAGGTTGTTAAAGGTAACCATCTGTAACATTTCTGAACAGAGCACTCTGTCTTACCAGGATATTAGCATATAAATAATGTGCTCCTGTTTTATCCAGCTAGCAACAGATATTTGAACATGGGATTTTAGCACAGATATTTAAACCTTTGTGCTCAATTCCATATGGTGCTTATTATTCCATCAATTTCAAGATTTATTTCTTAATCAATACAAACAAAAGTGCAGCAAAATCTAAAATATCTCTGACAAAGAATACCAAATCTTGCAGAAACAGAGACAGAAATCACTCTTTGGGAAAAAAATAAAAACTTGCAGAGATTTCGACACTTTCCAAAATTTAATTTGAGATCAAGATCATTTTGACATAAGGTCACATAGTTGGAAAAAGTCAAGAGGCAGAATAGCTTAGAAGGTAATATTTTATCTAAAAGAAGAAAAAGCAGTCTTACTGATTCCATATTTTCCCCTCATTGTTTCTCTTTCTTCTCTTTCTATTTTCTATGTCATTTCACATACTACACTCACTCACATACATAAACACATATCACAGAAGAAAAAGAAGACCTGACCGTTTTCAAGCAATTACTCCAATATATTGTTAACTTCAATAGAGCTGACTCTGGCCACTTAAATTTTGAAACAGTTCTCTTCTTCCCTCGAGCTCTTAACCCTCTTTAGAATTTCTTAATTTCATGGCTATATCTTACCTTTGATTGAAAATGACAGCTTTAGCGGGATAGAAATGAGCACTGTAGCTGACTATGTAATGATTTTATTGGTTAAAAATAGAAGATTAAAAAAAAAATCTTTTCATGTAGCCTTGAGCCCCTGTTCTGTCCAGAGATGGAGACAGAACAATTTTTCTTGCAGTTATATTTTTGGGTATTGAGTTCATGTCTAATTTTCTGGCATGCTGAGGTTGAGGATTAAAAAAAAAGTACTTGTATCTCCCTGGACAAATATATTAGAGTCAGCTGCCTTCAGATGCAGAATTGTATGACTTCAAACGCCAACAGATTCTGAATCTAAGCTTGGCGGAAAGATGAAAAATATAAAGAAATAGAAACATCTGTGGGGCATTAATTTGACAGAATTGTGAGATTTTTTTTAACACTCAAACCAAAGGCTGAAAAACACCCAAACTCTGTATCTATGCTAAGAGATCCTTTTCCTTTCCAAAAAGATGAAAGATGCTGAATGTTGATGTCAGCATAACTTTTTTTTAACTTATTTTGATGATGTTGTAAAACATTGCTATGCTAAGATGTATCCTATAAGGACTTGTTAGTAGTTGGTTGCATTTTCTCATCTCTAAATTCACTCCATGTGGTGGGACTGAGTTGATGTCATTAACTAGTAATGTTATTAATAATAAAGAGGATCCTTAGAAATTTCAGTGAGTAAAATAAAAAGATTGGATTTGTATTGAGAAAAAATAAGTAAAAATTCTTATAGTTACACCTCCTAAGCATATTTCAAATTCTTTATCTTCAATATGTTCAAATGCTTTAAAACACAATATCTATGTTCATATGTATTTGATTTCAAAGATCAGGATTTAAAAGTGATATATAGTTTTATTTTATTTATTTTTACAAAGTTGTTCATAATTTAGTTTTAGTTATACAATGTACAATATCCTTCACAAATTCACTTTTCCCACCATCATCTTCCCAGTTTCCCTCCTGTCCTCTCCCTGTTCTCGTCTCTTCTTGCCTCTTTGCAGTCATTCTGTTTCTCTCTCTGTTTTTCTCTTTCATATTGTTATTAAGGGAATATCACGTATATAACTTTGTATCTTATCATATAGTCGCATTTTAAGCATACAATGTTATAGCAATAATCTTAGCACCAGTTTCAACTTCCCTCCACTTGTTTTTCCTCCTACCCTCCCAACTTTCCATCTTGACAGACACAATTAAAGTTTAATGGTTGTAGTTTAGATCTCACATTTTCAGTGTTCTTGAGTATATTCTTTGGTTATATAGCTATACCACTCCTCTAATTACAAATATACATGTAGCCCCTGACCCCTGCTGCCCCACTACCTCTCTTTCTGAAACATCTTTTATCTTCAACACCCTTGATTTATTTTTCTTTATGTCTTTCTCCCTATACTCAAGGTCAAGGGTTAACTAAGCAACTACCATTTTGTAATTCAGTTATATTATAGATAACTGAATATCCTGCATTTGTTTCTTCTTACTCAAAAATATTATTATTTATTTCCATTCAGGTTACAACAAGTTGCATAATTTCATTGTTCCTTGATACTGGGTTTCACTGTGATATATACTGTAGAGCTGTTATATATTCATCTGTCATTGGACATCTATGTTGGTCCTATTTCTAGCTAAGTGCTACAATAAGAAATGGTGTTTATACATCCTTTTGAATTAATGATTTGTGTCACGGGGATAGAGACCCAAAAATAAAGTTGATGGATCATATGGCAGTTCAAATATAAATTGAGAACTTTCCATACTGCTTTCATAAAGGTAGAACCAGACAAAATTTCCACCACCAGTAGATAAAAGTTCCAATTATATCATATCCCTGCCAACAAATTGCTCCAACTATTTTTGATATGTTCTGTTCTCACTGATGTGAAATAATCTCTCATTTTCTTCTTAATTTGTATTCCCCTAATGATAAATGATGATGAAGAGTTTCATGTATCTATTTACTATGTGCTTATCTTCTTTTGAGAAGTGACTATTTCTTATGCCAACTTTTGAATACAGATGTCATATTTGCTTATTCTTGTGTTTACTTTGTGTGTCCTAGAAAATAATACTTTCTCTTTTTCTGGTGGAGGTGGCACATGCAAAAGAGCTCAGATCTGACTCTGGTTCTGTGCTCATGGATCACTCCTAGAGTACTCAGGTATGACCAGTTGCCAGGGATCAAAACATGATAGGATGCATGCAAGGCATGTACCCTAGCTCCTATCCTATTGTTCTGCTATATTTTTATCTGAAAATATACAATATTTTTACCTATTGTCTAAAAATTATTTACAAGAACATTTAACAAAATCACCCCATAACTACAAAAAATTTGCTCAGGATACTAAACTTCAAATGATGATACTTCATATTTGTTCACTTTTCTCTGCAAAAAGAATTAGAAGCGTAGTAGTATTAATCTGTTACAAAAACATAAAAGAACAGACTTATGGCAAGTTAAATGAGAGTAAAATGACCAAACTCATTTGAAATGGAGCAAGGTAGAATTGAAAATAAGGAGTGATAAAATGAAATGTAATAGCTAGGTCTAAAGAACCAAGAGCTCTCATCCCAGAATTTCACTAGAAACTATATAAATGATCTTATTCTACCAATGCTATAAGAAATGCAACAAAACATTATAGAGATTTTGTATATGGCATGAGGGAGAAATATAATTAACATGCTAATTTTTGTATACCAAAGGTAAATATGAAATTTTAATGACTATTACTACTATATATTTATATTAAAATATAGAGAAAATCAAGTAAAACATTAATATATTACAATATGCATTTTATTAATTTATTTAATATATTCATAGCCATGCAATTAACAGTATTATTATATTATATCATCAAACAAATAATTTCTATTCAAAAGCAGAGCGGGGCCAGAGAGATAGCACCTAAATTAAGACACTTTTATGCACTGATCCTGATTCAATTTCTGGCATGAAATTTTGTGCCCAGAGCACCAGTAATTTCTGAACACAGAACCAGAAGTACTGCTACTTGTGACTCAAAAATCACCTGCCAAAAAGTGGTTCAATTTGTATAATAAAGATACTTTCCATTCAGCTGACCCAGGTTTTATCTCTCACACCTCTCAAGAGTTAGCAGTGAACATAGAGCCAGGAAACACCTGAGCCCAACCCTTTAAACCAGAAAAATATATGTATATGTGTTCATATATCAGAAAGAACCCAGGATGTATCAAAAACTACAGTGTCAATAAATATATAGTCATTTCAATTTTTAGAAATCTTAGTTATATCCTGAGCCTTTACAATTACATATCCCCAATACTCCCATTCTCTATTTCTCTCTGCTTCAAACCAAACTGCCAGCCACTACATAAACAATCCATGTGTACTGCGTTTGAAATATATATCCTAAAGTTATACAGGTTTCCGTGATGTGCTATTACCTTCCTCCAGCATCACTAGCATCTATAAGCTGATGACTGTATAACTCTTGATAATATATTGCCAACATTCCCTTATATTTTACAAATTTGCTACTAGCATAGCCCCTTAAAACTCAGAAAACAACTGCTAAAAATCAAAGATCATAACTTCAGTGGGGGGCACTTCCAACAATGTTCAGGCATTACTCCAGGCTCTGCACTCAGAATTTACTCCTGTGAGTCTCCAGGGAAAATATAGGACGCTGGAGATGGAACCCGCATCAGCCAAATGACCTACCTGCTGTGCAATTCTTTCTGCCTTAATATCATGTTTTAAAAACATAGATAATGGCCTCTTTAAAAACAGCCAAGAGGGGTCGGAGTCATAGCACAGAGGTAGGGCGTTTGCCTTGCACGTTGCTGACCCTGGATGAACCTTGGTTCCTTCCCTGGTGTTCCATATGGTCGGTCCCCCAAGCCAGGAACGATTTCTGAGCCAGAAGTAAGCCCTGAGCGTCACCGGGTGTGGCTCAAATACCAAAGGGAGGGGGTGGGGAGGAAAACAGCCAAGAGTCTCTATTACCATTAAAAAATGGACCCTAAATCCATGATGCAAACCTAATTGAATATATATGAGTCCTCTCTTATAATTTATCTATTTGCTTCACGTCATTCTTTTTATACTATACATGCCATTGGTTATGCCATTAGCCATGTTGTTATACATGCCATTCATACTTATAGTCTGAATAATACCTATCAAAATTCTTCATTTATCTCCCCATTCTAGATCACCCTGACAAGATTCAAACTCTGAGGGAAAAAAAATCAATACTGTTGGTCTTGTTTGGTCTTATTGTTCTCTGCTATTCAGAGAAATGCATGGGCTTATTATTAGTACTTATTAAGTTCAATATTTTTCTTTGACTATTATTGTCATGTCATAAAAATTTTGTGCCATAAGTGTCTCTCAATTCTTACTCCAGCTTTGTAATTCTCTGTATTCATTTTTAATCTAGTTTAAATTCTTTTTTTTTAGTTTTATGCATACATCATTCTAAAGTACACACATACAAACACATTACCAAAGTGTCTATTTCTGGTTTTTTTTTTTTTTTGTGTGTGTGTGTGTGTGTGTGTGGTTTTTGGGTCACACCAGGCAGTGGTCAGGGTTACTCCTGGCTCCATGCTCAGAAATTGCTCCTGGCAGGCACGGGTGACCATATGGGGCACCGGGATTCGAACCGATGACCTTTTGCATGAAAGGCAAACGCCTTACCTCCATGCTATCTCCCAGGCTCCCAAAGTGTCTATTTCTATTCATCAGTATCCCAACACTCCCTTTCATCCACATTTCCTCCCTGCCCAATCCAAATAAAATACTTTCTATGAACCAACTTTTAAAAAATGTTTTATTGAAACCATTGTGATTTTACAAAGTTCTTCATAATTTGGTTTGAGACATACAATGAATCAGGGTCAATTCCACTACTAGTGTTGACCTCCCTACACCAATGTTCTCAGAGTGCATTCAATACCACCACCATCACCACCACCCAGTATAACAGGCTCATTTTAAGTTTAAAATTTGGGTCTCTTGATACCATTGTTGTTGCCTTTGGCTTAGATATTAACACTAAAACAATGTTTTAAAATATTTTTAACACTAAAACAATGTTCCTGAGACTACTTCGCCTCTGGTCCCATTATTGTGTTTCTCTTCTTCCACTCAGTTTGTTTCCTTCTCCTAACTATACTCTGGGGCCAAGGATATTCTAGACAACTTCCATTTAGACCATTATGTTTCTTTATGCAGTTATTCTAAATACCACATATAAGTTATATCATTCTGCATTTATCCTTCTTCAAGCTTACTTCAATTATCTTATCTTTCAGTCCCACTCATGTTGCTGCAAATTGCATGACTGCATTATTCCTTACAGCTATGTAGTATTCCATTGTATATCTGTACCATATCTTCATGATCCACTAGGCTGTTCTTGGACATTTAGGTTGATTCCAAATCTTGGCTACGGTACTGAGTGCTACAATGAGTGGTGTGCATAATGAATGTTTTTCTGTCCTGGAGATAGATACCTAAAATAGAGATGGCTGAGTCATATAGTATTTCAGTTTTTAGTTTACTGAGACCCATTCCTACTGTTTTTCACAGGGGTTGAACCAGGTAGCAATCCTACCAGCAGTGGATGAGTTCCTTTCTCACCACATTTCTGCCAACAGAAATTGTCCCCATTATTTTCTTTATGAATCTCTTGCTATTTGTTCCAGGGAGAACAACTATTCCTTATTGGTCTAAAACTTCAGTTTCAAACAATTATGCTTATTTTTAATTTAGGGATGGAATGAAATAAAATGGAATAAAAACAAAGTTATCCTAAGGATCATTTCCTGTTTCCCAGTTTTATTTTTGGAGTCAACATGTCCTTGCTTATTTTTATTTCATTTATCTGCCTTTAAATACTCATATATATTTAAAATGCAGAAAAATAGAGATATGGTCGTTGGCTACCAGTGTCTCTTTTGGTACTACTTATGATTTTATATATCACTGATTTGCTTTAAAATTAAGAACATATGGGCTGTGACTATTGGATGACACCAAACTTAGTTTTATGTGTAAATGAAATCACCTAAAATTTTAAAGTTGTCATTTCACATGGAAAATACTCTGCTCATATTTATCATGCTAGAAAAGAAAAATATATGACTTTCTTCTTCTTCCCTCTGTGATCTATTGGAGAAAAAAACTCAGCAAATTAGAATTACAGTATTATCTCTAGCATTTGGTGAAAACCTCTCGATACCAAAGGCAATGATTTTATTAAAGTAGTTCTTTGAAAAATATATTGCCATTGTTTTATAAAGCTTTTAGTTTTTAAATAAAATCAAGATACTTAAACTTAATAATATGGGAATCTTGGGAAAGATGTCTCAAGAGAATACACCAAAGAAAGCATGAAAGTCAAAGTGAGAAATGTCAATGCTTTGGAAAAACAATTGAAATAAAATTCAGGTTTTCTATGTTCTAGACCTTACTGATTCCAGTTTGAAAGAGGCTCTGAGCAAACTAATTCACTATCAGAGGCCCCTTGCACCATACATTACTTATTACTTGTTTTAAAGAGTGATAAATATTGCTGCTCAAAATTGGAAACTATTTTAAGACTCCTTCACTCTGACTGTAGGCTCTGGTTTAAAACCGCACATCTTTAAGAATGTTTCTTCATTGGTAAATAAAGAAACACAACGTCTTTACAGGGAAATATGTGAAAACTAAATGAGATAATATATGTGAAATAAATTGGCTGAAGTAGTTGGCTTGTAGTTATAATTGGTAACAGTTTGTTTGAATTTAGGGAGAAGCAATATAAGTTGCAGACCAGATGTCTGTCTGCAGACAAAAGGAATGGAATGCAATTATTCATATTTGTTATATTGCTTAGGTTTAATTTTGTGTTTGATTTAGAGACAATGTGGTCTTCAAAACCAAAAAATGTTTGCTATTCATATTTTAAATGAAAAGTTGGTCAATTAACAATGGATGGTTACTAAGATCCTCTAAACTGGAATTAGTTGAAATTTATTTGCCTTCTCCATTCATTATTATTAAATTTCTAACCCTTCCCTTTATCTCCCATCCTCAAAATGCATATTTTCTTTGCTTTCTTCTCTCTCTTTTTTTTTTTTTTTTGGTTTTTGGGTCACACCTGGCAGTGCTCAGGGGTTACTCCTGGCTCCATGCTCAGAAATTGCTCCTGGCAGGCACGGGGGACCATATGGGGCACCAGGATTCGAACCGATGACCTTTTGCATGAAAGGCAAACACCTTACCTCCATGCTATCTCCTGGGCCCCGCTTTCTTCTCACTCTTCTTATTAATTTGTTCGTTCATCACAATAAACAAAAGATAAAAAGTACACTGCATCTTTATGAAAATGATGAGTGTTCTTTTTGTTAATGATGAATGCAAATGAATCTCTCTTCAGGGCTCCTGGTGTGATCTACAGTCACTCATGACTGAGCATCCTTAATCAGAAAACAACCTGTGCATGTCTATGAATGATCAACTATTTCTTAGACTATAGGATTATTCTTTACAAGTTAATTTAATTCTTTAGTATTAGATTGTGAACGTCAATTGAACTAGCTATTTTACATATTCTTAAAGTATAAGTCACAATGCCTGAATTTTAAGTGCACTGAATGTTTATTGAATGAAGCAATTTCCTTGCAATTGCACAAGTCTTGTTAATTTTGTGTCACCATTATATTTATATTCTAATATAATAGTTATATTCATATATATATACATATATATATGTATATATATATA
>PVKC010029709.1:0-15042 GCA_004027635.1 Crocidura indochinensis
TTTCTTTCTTTCTTTCTTTCTTTCTTTCTTTCTTTCTTTCTTTCTTTCTTTCTTTCTTTCTTTCTTTCTTTCTTTCCTTTCCTTTTCTCCTTTCTTCCCCCCTGTGTCTCTGTAAGTCTTAATAGTGGCTTATTGATATTTTCTCTTTTTCTCAAAGAATAAACTTTTGTTTTCATTGATCTTTTGGGTGTCCAGTTCATTAATTTCTGCTCTAAGTTGTATTATTTCCATCTGCCTGCCAACTGTTGACTCATTTTGCTGATCATTTTCCAATTTGTTAAGTTGTGACATTAGTTGTTTATATATATATTCTTATATATATCTTATATATATATTCTTAAAGAATACTTGCAAAGCTATGCACTGTCCTCTTAGTATTGCTTCTGCTGTGTTTCACAAATTCTGATAATTTGTATTTTCATTACCATTTGTTTCCAGGATGTTTTTGATTCCTCTGACTCACTGGCTGTTAAGTTGGGACTAGAATTTAGAATCTCACCAAATCCAGAATTCATACCATCTTCTCTAGACTTGGTATTTAACTTCATTTTGAGAGTTTGAATTTCAATTTTATAAATATTTTATAAAATAAATGTTTCTGAACAAAATGTGATATTCTGAAAATTATTTTATTTAATATTTTTAATTGTTCTTATAGGTTACTCTATTTTTTGGGTGGTGTCACACCCAGCAGTGCTCAGGGGTTACTCCTAGCTCTGTACTTAGAAATCACTACTGGGGCAGGAAAGATAGCATGGAGGTAAGGCATTTGCCTTGCATACAGAAGGTCAGTGGTTTGAATCCCGGCATTCCATATGGTCACCTAAGCCTGCCAGGAGCAATTTCTGAGCATAGAGTCAGGAGTAACCCCTGAGCACTGCTGGGTGTGCCACCCCCAAAATAAAGAAATCACTACTGGCAGCCTCGAGGGACCATATGTGATGCTGGGATTAAAACTACCACCAGCCCTAGGTGGACTGCATTGCAAGGCAAATGCCCTACCACTGTGCTATTTCTCTGACCCAGGGCTCTATTTTTATAGAAGAAAATTAGTTGTGTATTTTTCTTCAGAATAATGAAAGAATCTAAAGGTAATTATTGGGATATAATTGAATAGAGAACATTTATTTGGTTTGTGTGAAATATTGAAGTAAAGGGCATATAACTTCTTACTCTTAATTCCCTATTATTTTGGGGGGAATCAGTTCAGAAGATAAACTGCCTAATTACTGGAAAATGTATCAACAGAGCTCTATGAGAGGCAGATCTACATTCATCAAAATAAATCACTTTATTTAGTTTGAAGGAGAATAGAAGGAAGGTATCCTCCCAGGAGGCACGGAGGAGGTGAAACTTGAATGGCATATTTGAAAGAGCATATAACAATTTTCTAGGTAAGAAATGGGAAGAGAGGACATAAAATATAGATTGCCACCACATTCCAAGATACAATAACAAATCAGTCATACAATCTATATGACTTAGAGCAGAGGTGTGAAGTATAAAAAAAGAAGCTGGAGAATAGTCAGGACTTGTGGAATAAATAGCTTTGTATGCTCCTTTAAAGAATCTAGGAATTTTATTCTGAAGGTCATGGATAACCATTTAAATATTTTAAGTAGGAGAAAAATATTGTTATACCTGTGTCTTAGAAATATTGCTCCAGCTAGATAATGAAAGTTTTAATGCAGTGGGGCAATGTTGGAGTTAGAAGATGGTTGTGCATGATTGTAATAATCCTGGTGAGATATAAATAGAATTTGAATTAAAGTAATGAAATAAATATAGAAAAGAGAGAATAGGTTTTAAAGCTACTTGGGAGATGACTAAATAATTAGCTAAGATATCTCTCAATGACAACAATTATTCTGATCACTGTTACTATAGTTTATTTTTGCTTTTTGGATTTTTTTTGCTTATTTTGGATTTTATAAAAGTTACATAGTAATATTTTGGTTTGAATTTTCTTTTAATTTTATTTTTAAAATTTGTTTTATTTACAGAGAAATGTTTGAATTTTCTACATATAAAAGTTAAATGTGTAACTATTTAAGTGAAAAATCAGGATCAGAAACAACAAGTAGAAAAATGCTTGCTAAAATGATACAAAAGTGTAGGACTAGAGTTCAAAAGGCTGGAGCACTCTGCATGCAAGAGGTACAGGCTGGATTTTGAAATGGCTGGTTTTGGAGAACTACTGGAAACTATACCCAGAGCACTGATTGTGGCCTCCAAAACAATCAACCAACCAAAAAGAAAATCTTTAAAGAAGACCTAAGCTTGGAATGTCTATGGAAGGACAGGGTGCATCAGAAGGATGGAACAAGATGTAACATGGGAGGCATATAGAAGTAAGATTCTAATAGTCTTGAGCATGATTGTAGAGGCTGAATCAATAGTACATTGGGTATGACAATTACCTTATACAAGACCAACCCAGGTACAATTGATGCTTCCCATGGTTCCCCCAAGAATCACAAAGAATGATCTCTGAGTACAGAACCAGGAATACATCCTGAGCACTGACAGGTGTGACTCCAAAAATAAAAATAGAAACCCAAAACCCCCTAATTGTAAGGTATTTGTATTTTAGTTGAGAGCTCAGTTTCTTTCTTGGGTTTTTTTTTTTTTTTTTTTTGTTTTTGGGCCACACCCGGTGACGCTCAGGGGTTACTCCTGGCTATTCGCTCAGAAGTCTCGCTCCTGGCAGGCATGGGGGACCATATGGGGAACCAGGGGATCGAACCGCTGTCCCTCCTAGGTTAGCGCAGGCAAGGCAGGCACCTTACCTCCAGCGCCACCACCCGGCCTCCTCAGTTTCTTTCTTGAAGTAAGTTCATACCATATAATCACCTTGCAGAACATGCTACACAAAGTATCTCTACAACATATAAATAAGAAATCAAAACCTAAAATCAATCAGTTTTGGGAGTGTGCAGGAAGATTTTGGAAGGATATTAAGGCGAACAATAAAGTGGTCCAGAGTAGCCTTTCTCTTTTGTAATATTTGACTGAGGGCAGGACACATTTAGCATAGAGTTATCTTCCAACCAAAGATTTGGCATATATCTTTGTAAAACAGAGAGTCTGAGAAAACTAAAATTTTAAGACAGCACTTCTGTAACTGGAGTTAAAAAGCAAATTGGTAGAAAGATTGTAATAAATTTTGTATGCAAACCAAACTTAAATATCTTAACAACCCTGCTTTGCTTCTGGCACATCCACATGATACTTTAAAAATGCGAGTACTACCCCAAAAGACATACTTTGCAATGAACCCAACTGAGTAAAAATTAAAAAAAAAAAGAAACAAACAAAAAACTCAAACATTTTTTCAAAAGAATAAAATAGAATCCAGACACTAAGGGTAGAATACGTAAACTATTTGGAATACAACCCAAAATTATGTAGAGAAGAAAAATTAGGACATATGACCAATTTTCAAAAGATAAAATACAAATATCGATTAATATTATTTTGGGTCATATGTCAAATTGAAATAATATTAAATATAAAATATGACTACATTCCATGCTGGTTTAGAAAACATTCCAACATTTTACATTCTATGTGAAATCTCAACATAGATATGAAGGTCTCTTTAAAGTTTTTTTTAAGCAATAATTTTTGCCTTTAAATTACTTTCTTTTTTACTTTATTTATTTATTTATTACTGGTTTTTGGGTCACACCCAGCAGCGTTCAGGGACTACTCCTGGCTCCAAGCTTAGAAATCTCTCAGAAATCTCTCCTGACAGGCTCCAGGGGCCATATGGGATGCCAGGATTCGAACCAATGACCTTCTGCATGAAAGGCAAACGCCTTACCTCCATGCTATCTCTCCAGCTCTTTTTTACTATTTTTTTAAAAATATTTTTAAACACTTTGATTACAAACATGATTGTGGTTGGGGTTTAAAGTATTTTTTTAAAACAATTTATTAAAGTACCATGATTTAGGAAATTATAATAGTTGAGTTTTAGGCATACAATGGCTCAGTACCAATTTTATTATCATTCTTAACTTTCCTCCACCAGTGTTCCCAGGTTCCTTCCCACCTTCCCAACCTGCACATTGTAGTGCACATTTTTAAGTTTAGTTGTTGAAATTTGGATTTGATGAGGTAATTACTGAATAATACAAGAGGAATAATCTTTTAAATTATAGAAATAAGAGGAAGAGAGAAAAAAACAGGTAAAGGGCAAGGAAGATCTCTTTTAAAAGAGTCAGTTAAAGACTTTAGAATGAAAGAGAATAATATTGGAAATTAAAATTTGTCCAGTTTAACATAATGCAGATAACAAGGAAAATTAGTACATTTGAAAATATAGTGCCTTTGATTTTTCCTTTTCCCATATTTTATGTTTTATGATAATCTTATCACTTTTGTTTGTTTGTTTGTTTTGGTGTTGATTTATAGGTCACACCCGATGGCACTGAGGAGTTACTCCTGGCTCTGTGCTCAGAATTGCTCCTGGTAGGGACGTGGGACCATATGGGATGTCAGGATACAAGCCATTATCTATCCTGAATCAATGGCATGCAAGGCAAATGCCTTACCGCTGTGCTATCTCTCCGGCTTTTTTTTTTGTCACTTTTTACTAAAGTGATCTTTATTTTTACAGCTGATCCTTTAGTATTTCTTGTAGAGTATTTGAGTAAATATGAATTTATTTAGTTTGTCTGAAAGCCTTTTATTTTATATGAGCTTTATAGGCTATTTCTGGATAAAGGGAATTTTGGGTTCAGTATTTGGATTACGTCATGCCCTCAGGCTTGTTTCAGTAGAGAACTCTTGCAAATCTTACAGGGATTCTCTTATAACAAGTCTTTGATGTACCTTTTTACTTTTAAAATTTTTGGGGTCATACCCAGCAGTGTTCTGGAGTTATCCTGGCTCTGCACTCAGGAATCAGTCCTGTTGGTGCTTGGGGGAACATATGGGATACTGGGGATAGAATCTGAGCCAACTGTATGCAAGGGAAATGCCATACTAGATGTACTTTCTCTGTCCCTGTGCTTTCCTCTTCTACACCTTTAGGGTTTTCTCTTTCACTTATTCCACTTTGATTATTATGTGACTTGGTGTGTGTCTGGGCCTCTGTTTGTAGAAACCTTTTTGAACTTCCTGTGTAATTTCTTTCTAAGCTTATGAATAGACTCAACTATTAGTTCAAATAAGGATTCTTGGAAAAAAGAAAAAAAATGGAAGAACCCTCCATTTTCCCTTAGATATGTATGAACTTCTTGGTTAAAGGAGACAGAAAAGTAAATAAAAATACCAGAAACTATCATGTATATTTATATATATTATTGTGAATAATGTACATATACACTATATAGTACTTAAGACAGTAATTGGCCATATATAATATATAATATATAATATATGCATATCCCTCAAAAAAACCCCTATACATAGGAAAACTACCACATTACAGGAAACAAAAATAAGAGCAAAAATAAATATAGAGGACCATGTCTCATTCTCTTCTTTCTTATAAAATTGCTCTGAATAAATGTAGTTCCTCTTGATACTGTTAATTTAGCTCAGATGCTTTCAATTCTTTTTCTGACACTTTGGGATGGTTTCCACTACCTTATCTTCAAACTCACAGATTAAACTTTCACTGTCTTCCTTTCTGCTATTGAAGCTCTCTATTTTGTGTTTTATATAAATTGCATTTCCTGAGCTTGAAATTTCAGGATCTCGCACATTGAAGGCAAGGGCTTTTGAGCAACATCTCAGCCTATCAGTACCATATTCTTTTTGCTTGGAGTTTTCAAAATTTCTTTGATATGTTTCTGTCTTGGTTGAAGTTCCTTCCTATGAATCTCATTTTAGTGAGCATTATCAGGACTGCTATTTTGAAGTCTTCATCAGAGATCTTATATAGCTATTGTATTCATAGTTCTTTTCAGGATGCTATGTTTCAATATGGGCAAATTTCTCCATATCCCAATTTTTTTCTGGTGCTGCATTGGATGTGAGTGGGCCAAGAAGCTGTATTTCAGTGTACTTGGAAAGCAATCAATCATTTTCTGTCAGATATGAACTTTTTCAAGAAGTTATGCTCTGCTGCTTTATTGTGATTTGGAATGAAAGAGAATACATGTTCAGGTACCTGCAAGCCAGTCTTGAGTGGCATTAAAACCCAGTTTTGCAAAACTGTAGTGACTCTAGGAAGAGGGGATTAATGTTGCCAGAGATCACTAAAAACAGGGAAAGAGGCAATAGTCATGGTAACATGACAACTTAGAGGACATTCAATATTGGGATCATTTATTCATTTAATTATTATGTTAAATTGCAATGGACTTTAAATATGTGAAACAATATTAAGATCTCTAACATAGTTTCTCTAGTCAAAGATGTACTATAAGGATGAACTCTTTTCTCCACATTTCTCCACATTTGCATACTATTTCTATGGCATAACATTTTGGTAAAATATTAACAATCCTGGCACTACACACAGAAATCGCACCTGGCAGGCTCAGGGGACCATATGGGATGCCGGGATTCGAAACATCAAACTTCTGCGTGAAAGGCAAATGCCTTACCTCCATGGATTCCTCTTTATTTTCTTAAAGATAGGTTACATCAATGCTATACAGATTTAGAATATGTATTATAATGCCTCTTTTCATAAAAAACGATATGATATTACTGCATTCTACAACTTTTAAATGTGGCATTTTGTTTTTTAGGTATATCATGTTGATGCATATAGATTATTCATTTTAGCTGTGATAGTTGTATATTACTTGAATATACCAAAAAGTACTGATCCATGGTCTTGAATAACAATTGGGTTGTTTCTGCTTTCTTGCCATTAAAAAAATGTTTTGTAATACACTAACCCTACATATGTCCTTGTCCCCATATTCTAAAGTTTTAAAGGGTGTTGTAGAATTTGTAGGGTTTATAGTTTGAAGTTAACATTGCTAAAGTAGAATCAAAGAATATATAAACTCATAATTAAGTAGTATGTAGATACTTATGTACATAAGAATACATGTATATATATTGGATTTTGGGTAATACCCGGCAGTGCTCAGGGGTTACTCAGGGGTTACTCTTGGCTCTATGATCAGAAATCGCTCCTGGCAGGCTTGGGGGATCATATGGGATCCCGGGATTTGAACCACTGTCCTTCTGCATGCAAGGCAAATGCCCTATTTCCATGCTATCTCTCTGGCCTCACATGTGGTATATTATTTGTGTGTGCGGAGAGAGATATTTTTCAATGTGTGTGTGGACAGAATGTGTGCATGTGGAAAAAGAGGAAGGGAAAGAGAGAGAAATGTTATTCTGTGTCTGTGAGAGAGTGAGAGAGAGAGTGAGAGAGAGAGTGAGAGAGAGAATGAGAGAGAGAGATTTCAGTCCAAGACTTAAAATGGAAAAAGGTAAAAACTTGAGCAATCTAGAGTTGGGATTTTATTGATGGTGTAGCAGAAAGATAGAGACAACAAAGTTAAAATATAAAAAGAAACAAATATTGAAATAGGAATGTAGATGGAAAAAAGTGGAAGTCCTGGAAATTGAAATTTTATTTTGATTAAAAAAATGGCTGACCACAAGTCTCTGAAATTAGATGTGAATCACAAAGCTACACAGAAGAAAAATATTAACAGATGGAAATTAAACACCCTGCTACTGAAAAACCAGTGGGTCCAAGATGAAATCAAAAAGGAAATCAAAACTTTCCTGGAAACAAATGATAATTAAGACACAAACTGCCAGAATCTATGGGACACAGCAAAAGCAGTCCTGAGAGGAAAATTTATAGCTCTACAAGCACATATCAGGAAGGAAGAAGGGGCATACCTGAATAACTTAATGACACAGCTCAAAAAACTAGAAAATGACCAACAAAAGGAACCCAAAATAAGGAGACAGAAAGAAATAACAAAGCTGAAAGCAGAACTCAACGAAGTGGAAAACCAAAAAGCAATCCGAAAGATCAACGAAAGCTGAAGCTGATTCTTTGAAAAAATAAACAAGATTGATAGACCATTGGCAAAACTCACAAAGAGAGAGAGAGAAACCTGATAACCCATATTAGAAATAAAAAGGGGGAGATCACGAAAGATATTGCAGAGATCCAAAGGGTAATCAGAGACTATTTTGAAAAACTTTATGCTACTAAACATGAGAACCTAGAGGAAATGGAAAAGTTCTTGGACACTTATAACCTTCCACATTTAAGTAAGGAGGATGTAGAATATCTAAACACCCCCATCACCACTGCGAAGATTGAATCTGTAATAAAACATCAGCCCAAAAAGAAAAGCCCAGGCCCAGATGGATTTCCTAATGAATTTTTTCAAATCTTTCAAGAGGAGCTACTACCAATTCTAGCCAGGCTCTTCCATGAAATTGAAAAAAACGGGAACACTCCCAAACAGCTTTTATGAAGCCAATATCACCTTGATACCAAAACTGGACAGAGATGCTGCCAAAAAAGAAAATTACAGACCAATATCCCTGATGAATGCTGATGCTGATGCAAAGATCTTCAACAAAATCCTAGCAAATAGGATCCAATGCATCATCAAGAAGATCATACACTACGACCAAGTAGGTTTCATCCCAGGAATGCAAGGATGGTTTAACATCTGTAAATCTATCAATATCATACACAACATCAAAAAGAAGAAAAATAAAAATCACACGATCATATCAATAGATGCAGATAAAGCATTTGATAAAGTCCAACACCCATTCTTGATCAAAATTCTCAGCAAATTGGGAATGGAAGGAACATTTCTCAATCTAGTTGAAGCCATCTACCACAAGCCAACAGCAAATATTATTCTCAGTGGAGAAAAACTAAAGGCCTTTCCTCTAAATTCTGGTACAAGACAAGGCTGTCCGCTCTCACCACTCCTCTTCAACATAGTACTGGAAGTGCTTGCTATAGAGATCAGGCAAGAAAAAGATATCAAGGGAATCCAGATAGGAAAGGAAGAAGTCAAGCTTTCACTGTTTGCAGACTACATGATACTCTACTTAGAAAACCCTAAAGACTCTACCAAAAAGCTTGTAGAAACAATAGACTCATATAGCAAGATGGCAGGCTACAAAATTAACACACAGAAATCAATGGTGTTTTTATACACCAATAATGATGGGGAAGAGAAGGAAGTCAAAAAGGCAATCCCATTCACATTAGTGCCACACAAACTTAAATATCTTGGAGTCAACTTGACCAAAGTTGTGAAGGACCTATACAAAGAAAACTCTAAAATCCTGCTCCAAGAAATAAGAGAGGACGAACGGAAATGGAAACACATATCATGCTCATGGATTGACAAGATTAACATCATTAAAATGGCAATACTCCCCAAAGCATTGTACATATTTAATGCAATCCCTCTAAAGATACCCATGACATTCTTCAAAGAAGTGGATCAAACACTTATGAAGTTCATCTGGAACAATAAACACATTCGAATAGCTAAAGCACTACTAGGGAAAAGAAGTATGGGAGGCATTACTCTCCCCAAATTTAAACTGTACTACAAAGCAATAGTTATCAAAACAGCATGGTATTGGAACAAAGACAGACCCTCAGATCAGTGGAATAGGCTTGAGTTCTCAGACAATGCTCCCCAGACATACAATCACCTAATTTTTGACAAAGGAGCTAGAAATCCTAAGTGGAGTAGGGAAAACCTCTTCAACAAGTAGTGCAGGCAGAACTGGTTAGCCACATGCAAAAAAGCGAACAAAGACCCCCCAGTCCCAGTTAACATCATGTACGAAGATAAAATCCATATGGATTAAAGACCTTGATATCAGACCTCATACCATAAGGTACATAGAACAACACGTCAGTAAAACACTCCATGACATTGAGAGTAAAGGCATCTTCAATGAGGAAACTGCTCTTTCCAAACAAGTGGAAACAGAGATCAACAGATGGGAATACATTAAACTGAGAAGCTTCTGCACCTCAAAAGAAATAGTGCCCAGGATACAAGGGTCACCCACCGAGTGGGAGAAATATTTACCCAACACTCATCAGATAAGGGGCTAATATCCAAAATATACAGGGCACTGACAGAACTTTACAAGAAAAAAAAACATCTAATCCCATCAAAAAATGGGGAGAAGAAATGAACAGACACTTTGATAAAAAAGAAATACAAATGGCCAAAAGGCACATTAAAAAATGCTCCTCGTCACTGATCATCAGGGAGATGCAAATCAAAACAACTATGAGATACTATCTCACACCATAGAGATTGGCATACATCACTAAGAATGAGAACAATCGGTGCTGGCGGGGACGTGGAGAGAAAGGAACTCTTATCCACTGCTCGTGGGAATGCCGTCTAGTCCAACCCCTATGGAAAGCGATATGGAGATTCCTCCAAAAACTGGAAATTGAGCTCCCATTCGACCAAGGTATTCCACTCCTAGGAATATACCCTAGGAACACAAGAATACAGTACAAATATCCCTTCCTCACACCCATATTTATTGCAGCGCTATTCACAATAGCCAGACTCTGGAAACAACCAAGATGCCCTTCAACAGATGAATGGCTAAAGAAACGGTGGTACATATATACAATGGAATATTGTGCAGCCGTCAGGAGAGATGAAATCATGAAATTTTCTTTTACATGGATGTACATGGAGTCCATCATGCAGAGTGAAATTATTCAGAGGGAGAGAGAGATGCAGAATAGTCTCACTCATCTATCGGTTTTAAGAAAAACAATAGTCTTCTTTGCAACAATCCTCAGAGACAATGAGAGGGGGGCTGGAACTTCCAGCTCACTTCATGAAGCTCACCACAAAGAGTGGTGAGTGCAGTTATAGCAATAACTACACTGAGAACTACCATAATCATGTGATTGAATGAGGGACCTGGAAAGCCTGTCTAGAGTATAGGTGGGGGTGGGATGGGATGGAGGGAGATTTGGGACAATAGTGGTGGGAATGTTGCACTGGTGAAGGGAGGTGTTCTTTACATAACTAAAACCTAATTACAACCATATCTGTAATCAAGATTTTTAAGTAAAATAAAAAAATGGCCAAATAAGCCAGAAAACGAAAAATAAGTACTAGGTGATTTCACTCTTATTTGAACTTTAAATAAACCAAGCAAATGTTTATATTGAATGAGGTATACAGTTTAAAAATTGATGCTTTGAGTTCTGATCTGAGAATACAGCCTCTGGAGAGAAAAGTAGAACAAAGGTTTTGTAACTTTTCTCATTTATTTGTTTTGTTTAAAGCAGAAAAGGTGGAAAATGTAAAGTGAACCTATGTAAAAGCCTAGCAAAGGCCCTTCCCCCAACTTTCTGTTTCCCTAATCTCTTTTGGTATGTAAAGCTACACCTGGATTACAAGGCCTTCCCCAATTTTGGTAGGTGGATCTGCCTGAGGGTGAGGAACAGAGTTTGACAAAAATTGATAGGGCATTTACCTTGCATGTGGCTGACCCAAGACAGACCTTAGTTAGATCCCCAGAATCCCATATGGTCCCCCAAGCCAGGAGGGATTTCTAAATGCATAGCCAGGATTAACCCCTGAGTGTCACCGGGTGTGGCCCAATAATAAAAAACAAACAAAAAAGTACATGGTGTAGGCAGCACAGAAGAAATACATGGCTTAGGAGCACAGGCCAGCGAGAGCTCGGCAAAGAAATCAGATGGCAGAGAGACTCATGGCAGAGAAAGGCATGAGGAATGAATAAAGCGAGCTGACACCAATGAATAACTTTTCTGACTTTTGTGTATTATTTCTCCGTCATTACTCTGCTTTATCAGACCTATCCACCTGAAGGATTAGAAACAGTGTATGGGGCAGCCTCACCCAATCATAGACTCTATATTTTATATTTTTATTCTACACAAATGCACAAACTAAACTACTTAAGACCATAATTGTGGCTCTTAGAGGGAAAGAAGGTATGTAGGAAAAAAAAAAAGGTTAAGAGCATCAATTTTAGAATAATAGTGCCAGAACTTTGATGTGGATGCTGACATATGGTATGTACATTTATGTCAGTGTGAAGCTATACTGTGATAGCAGATAGTCTGGTAATCCATGATGCATTTTTGGTCAGGGGGAGGATTGTGCAACACTCAGTAGTACTCAAGGCCTATTCCCAACACTGTTTGCCTCAGGACAAACTCCAGGCTAAAGACACAGGATCAACACTGGACTGTATATGCTACCAGGGATCAAACCAAGATTGGCTACGTGTAAGTCAAGGACTTTATCCCAAGTACTATTACCTTGGTTCCTATCAATGATACATTATTTTAAATTATTTTTTAAAACATATGATTAGGAGGCCAGAGAGGTAGCACAGCAGTAGGGCACTTGCCTTGCAGGTGGCTGACCCAGGATGAACTTGGGTTCCATCCCCAGCGATCCATATGGTCCCCCAAGCCAGGAGCAATTTCTAAAACTAGAATAAGTAGAACGCTGATATTTAACTCTACAACATTTTGACGCTACAATGTTTTATGTTAATTATAAGGTGCAAGTTAAGTTTACCTAGCAGAAATAAAGTGGAGATGAATAACATTGCACCAGACATTAACAAAATTAAGATGATTGGGTTCTACAATTGTCATTAAATTATCCAGGATAATAGTATTGAAGTCACACAGATGAAGTCAATCATTTTGAAGGGTCTCTTTCTGCCAGGTAGCAGATGGAATGTAGACCCTGAAAGCTCAGTGTGTGATCTTTTCTGAGAGAAGTTGGGAGCAGTCTTTTTTTTTTATTATTTGGCAGGAATATGACTTTGGAATAAAGAGTGCTTGGAATTAAGACGAAGGTGTTAAAGATGCAACGGTTCCTGCATATGCTCAATCTGATACATGGTCAGGGCTGAGCCAGAGCAGATGGCAGGGAAGACGGAATGGCAAATAACAATTCATGTCACATTTTACTCTATAATTTGATGTTTGGGGATCTGTTGAGATCAGTTGCTCAGTTGGGATCTCCATTACACCTTTCTATGCTTGTGAAAGCTCCTTACCAAGAAAATGCTAAGGCTACTAGTGAAAAAAAAAATTGAGAATAAAGGAATACATTTGAATACAGTCCTCCTAAATGGCTGTCTCATTTATTAATCTATACAAAACTTTTTTCCTAGTTTAAAACGATGATCAAGGTACTGTGCTATTTGTCCCTTAGTGTCGGAAATGGAATTTACCATGCAGTTTGGCAAACTGAATAGCTCAAATACATTATGATTACAAAGCAACAAGAAGAGGTTGGAGAGATTGAAATGGGGAAGGTGTTTTCCTGGCATGTAGTAATCCTGGTTTGTTGCCTGGTTAGACTCCCAAACTCCAGTAGGAATATCTCTGAACACAGAGCAGGAAAAAGCCTGGGCAGTGCTGGGTGTTGCTCCAAGATAAACCAACCGACCAACCAACCAACCAAACAAACAAAAAACAGGTAGACAAAAAGACAATAAGGAAATGATAGAGTTTACAATCTCTAAATGTTGGTTCCAAGATCTTATGTCAATATCCCTTGAGTTTTAGCTCTAACATTCTTGCCAGTTTTATATTGTCCTTGAAAATTTTTTTTTTTGTGGTTTCTGGGTCACACCCGGCAGTGCTCAGGGGTTACTCCTGGCTCCATGCTCAGAAATTGCTCCTGGCAGGCACGGGCGACCATATGGGGCACCGGGATTCGAACCAATGACCTTTTGCATGAAAGGCAAACGCCTTACCTCCATGCTATCTCCCGGGCCCCGTCCTTGAAATTTTTATCTCTCAGTCAAGGTCAGTGGTATTACACATTGCATTTTTATATCTCTACAACAGGTTTTTTTTATGATGGGTGGGGGTATACCCAATGGTTCTCAGGGCTTACTCCTGGCTCTATGCCTGGAATCACACCTAATGGTGCTCAGGGAACACTACCAAGTGCTGGAGATTAAATTTTGTTTGGTCAAGATGCCCTTCAGATAAATGACTAAAAAAACTGTGGTACATATACACAAAGGAATATTATGCAGTCATCAGGAGAGATGATATCATGAGATTTTTTTATACATGGATGTACATGGAATCTATTATGTTGAGTGAAATAAGTCAGAGGAAGAGAGACACATTATTGTTTCATTCATCTATGGGTTTTAAGAAAAATAAAAGACATTTTTGCATTAATTCTCAGAAACAAGAGATGAGGGCTGGAATGTCCTCATGATATGAAGGTCACCACAAATAGTGGTGAGTACAGTTAGAGAAATAACTACACTGACAACTATCATAACAATGTGAATGAATGAGAGAAGTAGAAAGCCTGTCTCAAGTACAGGCGGTGGTGGAGTGGGGAGGAGGGAGATTTGGGACACTGGTGATGGGAATGTTGCACTGGTGAAGGTGAGTGATCTTTATATGACTGAAACTCAATTACAATTATATTTGTAATCAAGGTGTTTAAATAAAAATATTAAAATGAAAAAAGATTTCAAAAATCTTGATTGGTCAAATGCAAGGCAAATGCACTATCTACTGTATTATTGCTCCAACTCCAACAGTAGGATTTTCTTACAATAAGGCCAGTTAATATTTATCTGCTACATGTAGGAAAATGAATTAAGATAAAAACAATTGTTATGAACCCAGGTGAAGACACTAGCATATTTTATTAGTTAAATTTCCAAGAGACCAGATTGATTTCTCATTGGTTGCCTGGCTAAAATCTAGATCTATTGTTTTTTTGTTTGTTTGTTTGCTTGATGGAAATATTTTTGCTTAAGCACTCTGAATTTATCTCTACTATTTCCATTCAAGAAAGAAATCTAAAGTTTAATTTAATTTTAATAAAGGACTCTATGTATTTTCTTACAAAAGTGTAGCCATATCTATATTAATCTATATCTATATTTTTACTATTGCCTTAGATTGGTAATAATGCAAATTATAAAATTTTCTTCTTTTTTCTTCCTTCCTTCCTTCCTTTTTCCTTCCTTCCCTTTCTTTCTTTCTTTCTTTCTTTCTTTCTTTCTTTCTTTCTTTCTTTCTTTCTTTCTTTCTTTCTTTCTTTC
>PVKC010029710.1:0-15038 GCA_004027635.1 Crocidura indochinensis
TTCCTTCCTTCCTTCCTTCCTTCCTTCCTTCCTTCTTTGCAAACCTGATAGTACTTTGGTGCTTGGAGCCGTCTCATAGCTCTGTGCTCTGTTTTTACTCAGGCTGATGTCTGGAAAGATCAAAATTCTCAGCTTGTTGAGCTATGTCTCTAATATCTCCTGAAAATCTTCATTTTTTAAAGTTTCATTATATTTCTTAGTTTATATAAATGTATTCAAATTTATTTAGTCATTTCTCCTTTTGATAATTATTTAGGACAGCTTATATTTTCCACTATAAACTGAGTTAGTACAGGAGATACAGTATTTACTTTGCATATAACTGACCTTAGCTTGATTTCCAGCACTGCCTATAGTCCCCTGAACATCTTTATGGGTGACTCATGAAAAAAGAGCAGTAATAGTACCTGAACACCACTGGATGTAGCACCTATTCCTCCCACCAACTATATTTTGTGTGACATCATTAATATTTTTATATATTTGTCTACATGCATGTTTTTAAAGGAAGAATTGTTTGAGGCAATACCATTCATCAAAGGTTATAGTTTTTTTTATCATATTTATTTATCATAATATTTAACATATTGATGGTTGTCACTGAATTGACCTATGAAAGCACCACTATAGTTGCCTTTAGTCAAATGAATAATGAGTTAAAGGTCATTTCTTTTACCTGAAAGGAAATAACTAGTTAAAGTTCACATTTTTCCTATGTTTGATCTATTTTTCTTTTAATTTTTCTTATTTTTATTATTCACCATATTAAAATGTTGACTTGTTTTCTATTATTATTTGAAGTGACTCTCTAGTATCTACATAGTATTGGAACTCATTACTTTCTCTTACATCTTGCAAATACTTTCTTCCACCCTGATCATTTTTAATTAGTTTATGTGTTCTGTTATTGCACAAATAAAATTGAGTTCTGTTAATTATAATAATTTTAAGTGCATTTATTAGTAATTAATGATTAGAGAGTCATTTGGAACTTATTTTGAATTGAAGAATGAGACAGCAATGTCAATTTACTTTACCCTCATGTACCACACACAGTTAATTTTTTTAATTGTTTTTGTTTTCCCTTGGAATTTGGATTATTTTTATATTTTTTCTATGGACAAAACAGCTTCTTACTATTTACCGTCTCTGGGTTCTTTCTTCTTCCGCCCCCCTTCTGATATTCCCCCATTCAATCTGGGCTGCTCCAACCAGACAAAAAAAATGAGGCCACTTTCTTTGTATCTAGAGAGAAAATCTTGGCTGCAGGTAACCATGTGCTTCAGATCATCATTAATCAATACTGCCTTTTGGGTCTGGAGTGATAGTACATCAGGCAGCTCATTTGCCTTGCATATGTTTCCTTGCACCCCATACATTCCCCTTAGCACCGACAGGAATGATTTTTGAGTATGGAACCAGGAGTAACTCCTGAATACCACTCGATGCGTCCAAAAACCAAAAAATAAAATAAAATATTTTCATTAGTGATACTAAAGTTCATAAAAATGCCAGTCTATAGTTGAATTATCTAATATTTATTTAATTACTACTCTTTCTGTTTTGCTTTATATTTTAACATGAGTGTATGTTCCAAGGATCAACCTAAGGATTCACACATGTCTATCAAGTATTTTACAACTGAATCACTCTGACTCTAGATGTTCAGTTTTTGTGGTAGCTGGTTAATTTTATAGTCCTGTCTGAAAAAGTCAATTTTATTAGTTATTAATATAGATTTAATTTATATTAGCTTTTAAATTATGGAAACACTTTATACTTGCATACTTGGCTCAGATTTTATTGAATCAATAAGTTAATGCATAAAATTATTGACATTATTATGATATAGAGTTTATTTCTGAGCCAGGCTCTTTCCTGTTGATTTTATATAATTTACCAAATATGTGCCACATGGAGTAATAATTCTATGCCAGAAATAATAGGTGATTGACTTAAATTCATCTAATAAATATCAGAATAAGAATTAGAACTTCGGGGCTGGAGAAATAGCACAGCGGCGTTTGCCTTGCAAGCAGCCGATCCAGGACCTAATATGATTGGTTCTAATCCAGGTGTCCCATATGGTCCCCCGTGCCTGCCAGGAGCAACTTCTGAGCATAGAGCCAGGAGTAACCCCTAAACGCGGTCGGGTGTTACCCCCCCCAAACAAAAAGAATTAGAACTTCAGTCAGAAAATATCCATATAAGGTTTCCTCTTTAACAGTTCGTCTATATCACTGTAGTATTTTTCATACAGCTTCATAAAGAATAATAAATCTGAGTGGAAGAAAAAAGCATAACCAACCATATTTCTGAATCATAGAACTAGGAACAATAGACTTTTAAAAGGTTTATACATCAAATTTGATTCATGTTCAAAATGAATGACGTTAGAATCTTGAGTTTTAAAAAATAAATATTACATTAAAGGCTCCATATAAACAAAATATTATCAAAACTTAATATTTATGTCAAACTTAACTTGAAGAGTAAAGCTATAAAAATAATTCCATTAAAAAGATCGAAAAACTTATTAAACTTAGCTTTTTGTTTTGTACAGTGGCAAAACAGAGTTATTGATCACTATCAATACTTGAAGATATGATAGTAGTTTTGGCAATTGTCAGCACACTGAGACTCTGTCATTATGTACTTAAATATCAGGAGAATTATCTTCCACTTTTAATAAGTAAATATAAACAAATGTTACCTTATCAAAACTTAAATCTAGGAGAGTTGAATGTGTAGATTCTAGTTTAATGACATATCTGTATTCTACATATGGCTTTAGAGTTTATTTTATTAAAAATTAGTGTTTAGGTTACATATAAATATTGTTATGGTAATTGTCTTTATAGAGTTTACCATACATATTGAACCTAATACCATTCTTATACACGGTAAATGAGAGTTCCTTTTTATATCATTCAGAACAATCTGTTTCTAGTTTGTTTTGAATATGTTCCATTCTCAGTGGTTTAAGGTGATATATCACTGTTTCTTTGATGTGAATTTTCCTAATGATAAGTGCCAATGAACACTTTTCATATGTTTAGTGAATGCTCATATGCCCTCATTGGGGAAGAGTGGACTTAGGTCTATTTTGAGTTATTAATTTCTTAGTGTTTGAATTTTGTGAGTGCTTTGCATATGTTGGGAATTAACTCTCTGAAAGTGTGCAGATAGATATTTTTTTATTGGGGGGGTGTAAATGTCTCTCTAGATCTTCCTGTTTTGTTTTTTTAATAATATTTTATTTAAACACCTTGATTACAAACATGATTGTGGTTGGGTTGCAGTCATTTCACACAGTACAAGGTCTTTTTATTTTAAGCACTAGTTTCTTTTGCTTTGAAAAAAAACTCCATAGTTTTTTTTTTTTTTAATTAAGTCTTCTGTTTTAGAGACATATTATGTCCCTATCAAATGCTCATGGAATGTTTTTGTTTCTACTTTGGATATCTGTGACTCTTCTCTGAAACTGACCAAAGGAAGCCATGATGCAGAGGTTGAGCCAGTATCTTATATACCAGAACTATTCTTTATTTGTTGTCCTCGATTCAAGATCTCTGAGGGAACATCATTTAAAAATTTTAAATTAAACGATTGCAATTCACAAAGTTATTCATAGTTGAATCTTAGACATAAAATGTTCCAGCACCAATCCCATCACCGGTGTTTACTATTCTCCATCAAGGTTCCCAGAGTCCATCCACTGCCACCAACCCCACCCAGCCTGCCATCATTAATGGCTCATTTTTAACTTTGATTGTTAAAGTTTGGATCTTATGTTTTCCTTGTTGACTCTGTGGCTTGGATATTCAGTTTTGTTTTCTCTTTGCACTATCAATATAGCTGAGTCCCCTTGGCCTCTGCACCCTATTGTTTCACATTTGTTTTCTCCTCCACTCAATTTCTTTCCTTCTCGTCATTATACTCTTGAGCCGAGTGGAGAAAATAATTTTTTAAAGTAAATATTTCCATTTTTATGTTTATTTGGGAGAGTGAGTTGGGACCACACCCTGTGGTGCCCAGGGCTTAGTCAGGGGTCAGGGGTCATTCTTGGCAGTGCACTGGAAACCATAGTGTAGTTATTTAAACAACTGTCAGTTATGAGCAATGGAAGCTATTAATTCCTCTACTATCTCTTCCGTCCTTAAAATGTTTTCACTTATAAATAAAAAATAAAATTATAACATATTTTAATATCTATTTTTTTTGTATTATCATTGCTGCTTACATGAAATCTCCAAGCTCTTTCAGACCATTCTCCTGGTCACTATTCACTCAGGAGCCAGTGACAGATACCAGGAGTCAGATAAGATCTGGTTTCCAAACAGTAACTGTTTGGATACTAAAAGTAGCTATCTCTCGCTCAGGTCTCAGGGATTTTATTAAGAAATTGATGCTTCTTAAGGCTATTCTGCATAAAGAAGGTTTAGTAGGGTGCTTTGCATATTGTCATTTGCCTGGCTGGTAACTTTGTTTCTTTCTTAGTCAAGAAGCAAGAGTTTATCATATTAAATTTGAACCTTTAATTCCACTTGAAAAAGTCTGGTGGTTGTAAGAATCAGCAATCTTTAAAGTTCTCTGGCATACATAGCAAAGTATAATTTGGTCCTCAACTGAAATATGAGTTTACTGTTGAGTTGTGTGGTGTCCTTGACACATATCGACACATAAGTCCCAAACTTTCCTAACCAGTATCATAAGCTTTTATATTGCAATTTACACATTACATTTCAGTTATATCTCATCTCATGCTTTATTTAGGTAACAAGGAAAAGATATTATTTAGTTTTGAATTTAAATGAAAATGTAAGTGATCTTTATGAAAGAAGCATTTCTAGTTTGTTTTGGATAATACCTAATGAATATTTTTATATCTATTAAAGAATTAGTAGTGAAGATTCTTATAATTAGTATGATATAAATGCATCAAAAATGGAATTTTCTGTATTTACTAATTAACAAAAATGGTTTCTCATTTAATCAATAAACACATTTTATTGAATATATCTGATTTTGATATGTTTGTATTATTTTTGTTAGAATCTGAAGTGATGGCAGTAGAACTTCCTAGAACCTGGAAGGTCTTTCTTACTGAGCCAGGTTTGTGTATAATTACAGTGGTTAATTTCTCAGTGCAAGTCAGCTAACAACCTCCTCTACTCATCTTGATTATTGGCCTCACATAATAAAAGCTTGACTCTATTACAACAACTCATGGAAAGTAGAACAGTGAGACACTAAGGAGATTTTTGAAGTTGAAGTTTCATGATCAAAATTCCTGAGATACAACCTATCAGTGTATGATAAACAAATAAAAAACTTTTCAGCAGTTCTTACTTTTTCTTTGCTATATAAAATATTTAAGCACCATGATTACAAGTTTGATTGTAATTGGGTTTCAGTCATAAATAGAACACACCACTTCACCAGTGCAACATTCTCACCACCAATGCCCTCCTCCTCCCCCACATCTTCCTATATTCAAGACAGACATTCTACTTCTCTCATTCTTTAACATTGTCACGCTAGTTAGTGTAGTTATTTCCAAACAGCATTCACCAGTCTTTGTGGTGAGTTTCAAATTGTGAGCCGGTCCTTCCGGCCCTTCTAGCCCTTAACTCTATTGTCTCTGGACCTTATTATAGTAATGTCTTTAATTTTCTTAAAACCCATGGATGAGTGAGACTATTCTATGTCTATCTCTCTCCCTCTGACTTATTTCACTCAGCATAATAGATTCCATGCACATCCATGTATAGGAAAAATTCATTACTTCATTTCTCTCGATGGCTGCATAATATTCCATTGTGTATATGTACCACACTTCCTTTAGCCATTTATCTGTTGAAGGACATCTTGGTTGTTTCCAGAATCTGGCTATTGTTAAATAATGCTGCAATGAATATAGGTGTAAGGAAGGTATTTTTAAATTGTGTTTTTTGTGTTCCTAGGTTATAACCCTAGGAGTTGTATAGCTAAATCATATGGGAGCTCAATTTCAAGTTTTTTTTTTAGGGATCTCCATATTGTTTTCCATAAAGGCTGGACTAGACCACCTTCCCACTAGCAGTGATAGTTTAGAGAAAATCACTCCAGCACTGATTGTTCTTGTTCATTGTGATGTGTGCCAGTCTTTGTGGTGTGAAATGATACCTCACTGTTGTTTTGATTTGCATCTCCCTGATGATTAGTGATGTGGAGCATTTTTCACGTGTCTTTTGGCCATTTGTATTTCTTCTTTGAGGAAGTGTCTATTCATTTCTTCTCCCCATTTTTGATGGGGCTATATGTTATTTTCTTATTAAGTTCTCTGAGTACCTTGTATATTTTTGATATTATCCCTTTTATCTGATGGGTATTGGGTGAATAGTTTTTACCATTCTGTGGGAGGCTTTTGTATTCTAGGCACTATTTTCTTGGAGGTTCAGAAACTTCTCTGCTTTTTATATTCCCATCTGTTTATCTCTGCTTCCACTTGTTTGGAGAGTAATGTTTTCTTAAAGATGCCTCTAGTCTCAGTGTCATGGAGTGTTTAACTTACATGTTGTTCTATATATCTTATATTTTCAGACATGATCTCAAGATCCTTAATCCACTTGGGTTTGATCTTTGTGCATGATGTTAGCTGGATGTCTGGGTTTGCATGTTTGCAAGTGGATAACCATTTGTGCCAACACCACTTGTTGAAGAGGCTTTTCTTGCTCCATTTTGGATTTCTTGCCCTTTTATCAAAGACTATCTGATTGTATGTCTGAATACTCAAGTACTCATTCTCTGAATACATAAGTCTATTCCACTGATCTGAGGGTCTGTCTTTATTCCAATACTATGCTATTTTGATAACTATTGCTTTGTAATACAGTTTAAAATTGAGGAAAGTAATGCCTCTCATAATCCTTTTCCCAAGAATTGCTTTAATTATTCATGGGTGTTTATTGTTTCAAATAAATTTCAGGAGTGTTGGATTTACTTCTTTGAAGAATGTCATGGGTATTTTAGAGAGATTTTATTACATCTGCACAATGCTTTGGGGAGTAGCAGTTCTTACTTTGGAAGATTAAGAAAAACTGTAAATTGGGGCCGGTGAGGTGGCGCTAGAGGTAAGGTGTCTGTCTTGCAAGCGCTAGCCAAGGAAGGACCGCAGTTCTATCCCCCGGCATCCCATATGTTTCCCCAAGCTCAGGAGTAACCCCTGAGCATCAAATGGGTGTGGCCCCAAAACAACAACAACAACAAAAAACCCTGTAAGTTAAATTAGAGCAGTTGTGATCAGAATGATTCTTTTCTTCAGTTGTCTTATGATCTTCATTGCTTTAATGCTCTTTCTAAACTCAGACCAGTATTGTTTTGGTTGAACTGATTGGAGTAATAAATCTTGTAAAAGTTTTCTTCTAGGCTTTATATACTTTCTAGACTCAGTGTTTGTAACATTTTTTTATGTAAAGGACTCGAAATTTTATATTTTGCTCATTTGTTTTTTTTTAGACTGTTGTAACTAAATATTGCAAAAACATTAAAATTATTTTTTACTCCTAACGGTTTAAAATAATATCAATTATTTTTTTCCAAGTTTGGAGGATTCTGAAGAAGCCCTTTATGCTTCTTGAGGTTCTGTTGTTTTTCCTTGATGTTTCTCGATAAGAGATGCTTTACTTCTAGTTTATCTTTCAACTCTACATGCATTTCTTTTCTATTTTCTTTTATAAGAAAATTTCATCATATATTGAATTTAGGAGCTACTCTAATTCAGTATGATCTCATCTTTTGTTAAGTTTAAGTTCTTAACCCTATTTCCAAATAAGGTCACATTCTGAAATTCTGGGTAGATGTGAGCCTTTGCGAGAACTATTCATCCCACTACAGTGAATTATATGGTTATTGTAGTTACTCAACTCTTTTGTAATTAAAATGTAGCCATAGACAATATCTAAATGTAGAATAGGACTGTTTCAATCAACCATTGCTTATAAAATAAAATTTTTATATGCAATGTGAGATTATTTTAATGTATATCTAATTGAAAAATATTTTTAGCTTGTGGAGAATGTAAAAAAGTTAACTCATGGGTTATTGTTTGCATTTGATAGTATTGGTGGGAAGACAAGGACATTATTTTATGATTTTGACCTTTTTTGCTCAAAAGCAAAGAGCCAAATTCTGAGAAAAACTTTGTGATTTGCAATTTTTGTTAGATAGCTTCATGCTTTAACAAAATGGAAAGTAGACTGGTCAGTAATGATGCATGTTTGGCAGCATCATTCCTAGGGTGCTTGCCAAAATTTTGGGAGGATTTTGTTGTCAAGATTAAGAGGTGATTCAGACTAAAATGAAGAATATGACCTGTAGTCCTTATGTTGAAATATTAGAACATTTCCCCAATAGGTTTACGTTATTTTCTGTTCCAAGTGTTTGAGCATTATTTTGAGGTGATTTTATGTTAAAGACAATTTGCACATGGTGATCTGGTGAGCTGTAGTCAATCCCTAGATACTCACACAAGGCCAAATATTAGATAATGCTCTGAACATTTGAACAAACTTTATCTTCTAATGATAAGTATTAGTAAGTCCTCCAGGGGCAAAATGAATCTAAAATTTCTGATTTATTACACATATTGCATTCAATAAGTTTGATGCAATAAAATATAATTTTGGGGCACACCCAACTGTGCTTGGGGGATCAAATACTGGGAATTGAATCTGTGGCACCTGCTTGTAAAACCATGAAAAATTCCATACTGTTGAGTTATCAATGCACCCATAATAGAATTTAAAAAAAAGATATTGACAAATATTATGATCATTTTTATGAGTTATAACACTAATAAATGATCATTGTAAAAACATTTAAATATTGTCCAAATGAGATGTGTAAATAATGGAAGTTTCTTATGATCTAAATTCTCAGAGATAACTTCTTAGGAGATGTACCATGGTATTTATTTTTCTACAATTATATAATTGTGAAAGCAAATGAAGTAAGTGTATACAAATAGATATTTTACATGTTTTAAGAGAATTGGGGATAAAGGTCATGGATATGAAACTTAAAGTCTAATTATATAAGTACTTAGCTATGCATTACATTCTGATAACAGGATGTAAAAAAGTCTTCTATCCTAACTTAAGGGATATATATCTACAATTTTTGTTTATAATCAATCAAAAAATGCTCCAATAAAAACTATAATTTACAGATGAGTATAATATTTTATTATTTATAATTTCACAGTATCTCAGTTTAGAAATGGATCTTTTCACTTCATTACAGAAAAAACTGTAAATGGATATCCAATGACAATATTTTCAAGTTTGAAGGAAGTATACACAGATTCATGGATAAACAATAGTTCAGAAACTTTAAACACTCAAAATCAATCTTTTTTTTTTTTTTTTTTTTTTGGTTTTTGGGTCACACCCGGCAGCGCTCAGGGGTTACTCCTAGCTCCATGCTCAGAAATTGCTCCTGGCAGGCACGGGGGACCATATGGGGCACTGGGATTCGAACCGATGACCTTTTGCATGAAAGGCAAATGCCTTACCACCATGCTATCTCCCGGGCCCCAAAAATCAATCTTAAAAGAAGAGTTTAAGGGTATATATTATGATAAGGCATACTCAACAATCATACAAAACTTCTACAAAAAGATGACACATAATATTATGACGTTCATCTCTCAATGTCAATGGATTAAATGCACTAGTTAAGAAACACAGAGTGTTGGGCCAGAATGGGGTGGCACAGGGTGTAAGGTGTCTGCCTTGCATGTACTAGCCTAGGACAGACCACGGTTTGATCCCCTGGCATCCTATATGGTCCCCCAAGCCAAGAGCCATTTCTGAGGGCAAAGCCAGGAGTAACTCCTGAGCGTCCCCGGGTGTGGCCGAAAAACAAACAAAACAAAACAAAACAAACACAGAGTGCCAAAATGGATCAAAAAGTTGAATTCGGGGCCCGGGAGATATCATGAAGGTAAGGCGTTTGCCTTTCATGCAAAAGGTCATCGGTTCAAATCCCGGTGCCCCATATGGTCCCCCGTGCTTGCCAGGAGCAATTTCTGAGCATGGAGCTAGGAGTAACCCCTGAGCACTGCCGGGTGTGACCCAAAAACAAAAAAACAAAAAACAAAAAACAAAACAAAACAAAACGTTGAATTCAACATTTTACTGCCTGCAAGAAGAACATCTTAATAGTCAGAGCAAACATAGTCTCAGAGTCAAAGATTGGAGGCCTTAAAAGTGTGTGTGTGTGTCTATATATAAGTACATATATATATATACATCTATAGCTATATATATTATATATACATACATATATATTTACAGCTATATATGTATTATACACTTATATACTTATATATAGGGCTTTTATCCCCCAAAGCTGAATGCACATTCTTCTTTTATGCACATGGAAAATTCTCCAAGATAGACCACATGTTAGCCCACAAAATATACCTCCATAAAAATCAATAGGATAGAAATTGTATTAACTATCTTCTCAGATCACCATGCACTGTTGATTGCAAACACTGGTGAATTGCAAACAGACACAGAGAAAAAAAAAACTTTAACACCTGGAAATAAAACAGCTCACTACTGAACAACCACTGGGTTAGAGACAAATCAAATAGGAAATCAAATGACTTCTGGAAACAAAAGACAATGAAGAGATGGATTATCAGAATTTGTGGGATACAGCAAAGTAGTATTAAGAGGATAATTTATAGCTTTGAGAGAAATCATCTAGATGGAAAAAAGAATGTACCTAAATAACTTAATGTCACAGCTTAAAAATTGGAAAATGATCAAAACATAACCCCAAATAGGCAGACAGAAGGAAATAACAAAGCACAAAGCAGAAATTTATTAACTCAAAATTCAAAAACCCAATAAAATTGAGTTGGTTCTTTGAAAAAATAAACAAGCTTGATAAAACACTAGCAAGAATCACAAAAAAGAGAGAAATTTAATAAACCAAATTAGAAATTTAAAAAGTGATGCTACTCCAATATTGTAGAAATTGAAAAGATAACCAGAGGTTACTTTGAGATACTTTATGCCATGAAACAAGAGACTTAGAAGAAATGAATAAATTCTTAGACTTCTGTAACCTCCCAAGTTTGAATCAAGACTATCTAGAATATCTGAACAGATCTATCTCTATTGGGGGGAAAATGGTAATGAAAAGACTAAAGCCCAAACCCAGATGGATTCACTAGTGAAGTCTTTCAAACTTCTCATGAAGACCTACTGCCAATCCTTTTCAGGCTCTTCTAGAAAAATAAACAGAAACACTTGAAAACAGTTTCTATAAAGCCAACTTCACCCTGATACCAAAAGCAGAGAGATGACACAAAAAGAGAACTAAAGACAAGTATCCTTTATGAACACAGATCCAAAGACCCTCAACAAAATTCTAGCAAACAGGATCAAATGGCTCATAAAGAACATCCTACATCATTACCAAATAGGATTCTTTGCACGGATTCAAAGATAGTTTAACATATGCAAATCAATCAATGTAATACACCACATCAACAAAAGGAAAAATAAAAGGCATATCAACATATCAATAATACAAAGAAAGCATTTGATAAGGTCCAAACCCCTTTCATGCTAAAACTCTCAACAAGATGGAATGGAAGGAAGTTTTCTCAATATATTCAAGGCCATTAACCCCAAGCCTATGAGGAATATTATACTCAATGGGGTAAAACTAAAAGTCTTTCTTCTAAGATCTGGCACAAAACAAGGTTGTCCTCTCTCAGCACCTCTATTCAACATAATACTGGAAGTACTTGTCATAGAAATAAGTCAAGAAAATATATTAAGGGCATTCAGGGGGCCCGGGAGATAGCATGGAGGTAAGGCGTTTGCCTTTCATGCAAAAGGTCATCGGTTCAAATCCTGGTGCCCCATATGGTCCCCCGTGCCTGCCAGGAGCAATTTCTGAGCATGGAGCCAGGAGTAACCCCTGAGCACTGCCAGGTGTGACCAAAAAAAAAAAAAGGGCATTCAGATAGAAAAGAAAGAAGTCAAAATGTTACTTTTTGCAGATGACATAATACTATATTTAGAAAATATTAGAGATTCAACCAAAAAGCTTTTTATAAACAATAGATTCATATAATAAAAGGCAGGGTACAAAATTAACACATAAAAATCCATAGTGTTTTTATATATAAATAATGAAAGAGAAGAGACTTTACAAAAACAATCTCATTCTCATTTGTACTTCAGAAAATCAAATACCTTGGAGTCAACTTAACTAAAAAGATAAAAGAACTATACAAAGAAAACTACTAAATATTGCTTCAAGAAATAGAAGATACAAGAAAATGGCCACATATACTCTGCTCATGGATTGCGAGGAATAGCACCATAAAAATGTTAATATTTTCTAGAGCACTGTAAAATTTAAGGCAAGCCCTCTAAGGATAAACATTACATTTTTCATTTTTTTTTAAACCACACCTGGCTGTGCTCAGAAGTTGTTCCTGGCAGGCTTGGAGGACCATATAGGATGCCCAGATCAAATCTAGGTTTGTCACAGATTGTTGACATGCAAGGAAAACACCCTATGCTATACTCCAGCCCTACATTTTTTAAAGAAGTGAATCAAACACTCATGAAATTTATTTGAAATAATAAAAGCTCTTGAATAGCTAAAGTAATCCATAGGAAAATGAACATGGAAAGCATCACTTTCCCAAACTTTAAATTTTAATATAAAGCAATGGTTATTATAACAGCATAATATTGCAATAGAGATAGACTATCAGATCAATAGAATAAACTCTAGAGTATTCTATGATTGATCCCCAAATACACAACAAATTGATCTTTGATAAAGGGGCTAGAAATGCAAAGTGGAAGATTTTGACACTTGACATTGAGATAAAGGCATCTTTAAGGAGGAATCACCACTGTTCAAGCAAGTGAAAACAGAGATAAACAAATGGGACTACATTACACTGAGAAGCTTCTGCACTTCAAAACAGTGACTAGGTTACAAAGGCTATACATGGGAATACTATGCAGTCTATAAGAAAAAAATGAAGGCATGAAATTTGCTTATATATGGATTTATATGGAAATTATTATGGTGAATTAAATGAGTTAGAGGTAGAGGGACAAATAGAATAATCTCAATCATATGTGGTACATAAGGAAAATAAAAGACTGTGGGGATGATATCCAGAAACTATAGAGTGAGGATTAGGAGGACCAGTGCATGGTAGGAATCTTTCCACAAAGAGAGGGGAATGCAATTAGTATAGAGAGGGATCTATTATTTAAGTGATAGATGGAACTGATCTCTCTGGACAAGAACTGGGTGCTTAAGTGGATATAGTAATATGCACAGCACCCCCGTTTTTAATAGTAGTGCAAACCACAGTGTCAAAAAAAGAGTGAGTGCGAGCGCAGGAGTTAAGAAAATTGCCTTCCCCTGAAGCAAGAGTGAGTGGGTGAGAAGAGGGAATCAGAGAGGGTGGGAGTGACACTGGTGATATTGGTGGTGGGAAATGAAGTTGTACTATGTATGACTGTAACTCAATCATAAACTTTATCTGTGAAAATAAAACTATCATGAACAACATTGTAACCTTGTAACCATGATGTTTGAATAAAAAATTTAAAAATATTGCCTAACTGTATCAATAATCAATGAAAGTGGCAAATATCCCTCTACCACTGTTCACAGAATTCTTCCTGGCTTTACACTGTCACCATCTTTAACTCTGTTGTTAGAGTATAAGGTCTTGTATTTATTTAAGATTACTCCCTTGCTTTTTTTTTTTTTTTTACATACCACTTACAAAAAGACTTTCAGTATGTGTCTTTTTTCCCCTGATGTATTTATTTAGCTTAAAAACATCTTTCTGTTCCATCCATGTTATAGTAAAGCCAGATTTCATCTTCCCTTTTCTTTTTTTTTTATTGCATGGCAGACATAGAATTTAATGGAGCCTAGAGAGATTCAAAGTCATGCTTTAATGACTATGATTTTTTACAATTATAGTTTAGGTTATGTGTTGACAATAATGCTGACTTCGATGTTCCTAACATAGTTAGCTTACCTCATCTCTACCAGTGTCCATGATGCCCCACCCTGCCTCTGCTACATTTTGGTCTTCTCTTACTGCAGATAGTGCTCTGTTGTATATGTATCCCACAATTCATCTATTTGTTGGCATGTGAATTGTGTCTTACCTGGATTATTGTAAATAACACTACAAGAAACACGGGTGTGCATATATCTTTTTAATTAGAGTTTTGTGTTATTATTATTATTAATAATATTATTGTGTTATTATTAAGAAATGGAACTGCTGGATCAGATGCCAGTAGTATGTTTAATTTAGGGGGATATAGCCGTATTGTTTTTCACAGAGACAATGTTTGCTCCTGTCCGAAGGTGCTCTAAATGGTCAAGCGTCTTACTTAGCAGAAGAAATTGGAAGAAAGATTGTTGTTCTTAGGCAATGCAGATCAGGAAGAATAATTTTGTTATTCTTATTTTTTAGTACTATCTTAGTCCTAGTATTCTTTTACTCTTTAATCATTACTTTGTATCTATTTGTTAATTTTCTTTTTTTTTTTTTTGTTTTGTTTCTTGTTTTTTGGGCCACACCCGGTGATGCTCAGAGGTTACTCCTGGCTATTTGCTCAGAAGTCGCTCCTGGCAGGCACTGGGTACCATATGGGGAACTGGGGGATCCAACCGCCGTCCGTCCTAGGTTAGCGCAGGTAAGGCAGGCACCTTATCTCCAGCACCACCACCCGGCCCCTATTTGTTAATTTTCAAGTATTATGCTGAGACTTGCAAATATGGAGGAGATAAATATATAGACAGTCTTGAAGACTTTAAGTCATATAGGAAAATTATTTCATAGTTACTTATAAAGCAGCTTTGGAGGACCATTTTTGGCTACATAATGGAAATATGATACATTTGTACCTAACCTTGGGGCATTTATCAATGATTGTATGATTACAAGGCATTTAAATTTGTTTTTGTGT
>PVKC010029712.1:0-14930 GCA_004027635.1 Crocidura indochinensis
CTTCAACAGATGAATGACTAAAGAAACTGTGATACATATACACAATGGAATATGATGCAGCCATCAGGAGAGATGAAGTCATGAAATTTCCCTATACACGACTGTACATAGAATCTAGTATGCTGAGTGAAATAAGTCAGAGATAGAGAGAAATATGGAGAATGGTCTCACTCATCTATGGGTTTTAAGAAAAATGAAAGACATTTCTCAACAATTTTCAGAGACATAAGAGAGGAGGGCTGGACGCACAGCCCACCTCATGAACCTAACCACAAAGACTGATGAGTTTAGTTAGAGAAATAACTACATTGAGAACTATCCTAACAATGAGAATATATGAGAAAAATAGAAAGCCTGTCTAGAGTACAGGTGGACCCAGGAGGAGAGGAGGGATATTTGGGACATTGGTGATGGGAATGTTACACTGGTGATTGGGGGGGGAGTCATCTTATATGATTTAAACCCAACCACAATCATGTTTGTAGTCAATGTGTTTAAATAAAAATATAAAAATTTAAAAATATGAATCTTCATTTAATATTATATAGATTAGAAAATTAAAAACTAATTTATTAAATATCTATGTTTATCTCTAAGTTAAATTTACTATTCAATGCTACATACTTCTGCATATTATAATTGAATCCAATAAGATAAATTTATATAAAATTAGTGCTTATGATTAGACACACCTGAAATTCATTTGGAACAATTGACACCCATGAATAGCTAGAGTAACTCTTGGGAAAAGGAATATGGGAGACATCACTTTCCCCAACTTTAAATTATATTACAAAGCTGTTTGAAATTAGTCATTAAAACAGTATGGAATAAAGATAGATCATCACAACAGTGGGAATAGACCTGAGTATTCAGAGAATGTGCCCCAGATATACAATCAATTAATTTTTGATAAAAGGGCAAGAAAACCAAAATAGAGAAAGGAAAGCCTCTTCAATAAGTAATGTTGGCACAACTGGTCAGACACTTGAAAAAAAAAGCTAAATCAGAACTCCATCAAACACTATGCACAAAGGTCAAATCCAAATGGATTAAAGACCTTGATATTAGGCATGAAACCATAAGGTATATATAACAACATGTAGGTAAAACACTCCATAACATTAAGACTAAAGGCATCTTCAAGGAGGAAACAGCACTCTCCAAACAAGTGGAAGCAGAGATAAACATATGGGACTATATTAAGCTGAGAAGCTTCTGCACCTCAAAGAAAATAGTGAAGAGGATACAAAAGCCACCCACAGAATGGGAGAAACTATTCACCCAATACCCATTAAATATAAGGCTATTATCAAAAACATACAAGGTACTGACAAAACTTCACAAGAAAAATATATCTAATCCCATCAAAAATGTGGAAAAGAAATGAACAGACACTTTCTCAAAGAAGAAATACAAGTGGCCAAAAGGCACATGAAAAATGCTCCACATTACTAATAACCAGGGAGATGGAAATCAAAACACTATAAGGTACCATCTCACTCCATAGAGACTGGCACACATCACAAAGAATAAGAAAAATTGGTGGTGGCTGGGATGTGGAGAGAAAACAATTCTAATTCACAGCTTGTGGGAATGCCATCTAACTCAGCCTTTATGGAAATCAATTTGAAGATTCCTCAAAAAGCTATAAATTGAGGTCCTATATGATCCAGCTTATACCACTTCTAGGGATATAGCCGAGGAATATAAAAATACAGTACAAAAATCCCTTCCTGACACTTAAATTCATTGCAGCGCTATTTACAATACCCAGACTGAAAATTAAGAGACAATAGAGATGAGGGCTAGAAGGACTGACTCATGATATAAAGTTTAGCACAGAGAGTGGTGAGTGCAGTTAGAGAAATAACTAGGCTGACAACTATGGTACAATGTCAGCGAGTGAGAGAAGTAGAATGCCCATCTCTAATATAGGCAGAGTTGGGGTGTCATTTGTGACAATGGTGGTGGGAATGTTGCACTGGTGAAGGGAAGTGTCTTTATATGACTGAAACCCAACTACAATTATGTTGTAAAGAAGGTGCTTAAATAAAGATAAAAAAATAATGCTTAGAACTCAATAGTTACATAAGTAGTATACCCAAATAGTAATGACTTTTCTCTCTATCAATTAATTAAATCTGATATGATCAGGCTACTTAACCTCATTAGAATTTTCTAAAGCATATGTATATATTTTCTTCTACACTTGCCACATCTAGCTAAACCTACTTTAATCCATATCTATAATTTATTAGTAGAAATCACTGTTTTTGTAAAAATAACTGATTATACTTATGTATATAATATATATTATTTTTATTCTAATAAGAACCCAAATCTGTACTCTATATCCAATGTGTTGGTGACCCACCCAAATTCTGTATAACCTATTTTTGAACAGTAATAAATAGATCACTTGCTCTTCTAAGTTTCTCTATTGGTATATACAAAAATTATTTCATTATCTATAATTATTTTATCACTTTGTATGGTTGACTATATGACCTAAAACTTTAATGAAAATAATATATAATAAGAGCAATTTTATATAGCAATGTTATAACAATTCAAATTTATTAAAAACACAATTACTGGGGCCGGGCGGTGGCACTGGATATAAGGTGCCTGCCTTGTCTGCACTAACCTAGGACGGACCGTGGTTCGATCCCCCGGTTCCCCATATGGTCCCCCGTGCCTGCCAGGAGTGACTCCTGAGCGAATAGCCAGGAGTAACCCCTGAGCATCACCGGGTGTGCCCCCCCAAAAAAAACAAACAAAAAAACACAATTACTGACTGTCATACTGAATATTCCTTCTGAATCATTCAATAATCATCTGTACTTAAGAAATAAAAATATGCAATTTCTTTTATGACATTTTGTTTAGTGTATTAGAAATATGCAATTAAACAATTTGACATAATTAAAGTAAATTATATGTTGATGTACATATAAATGAAGTTGTCAAAATAAATTTTTCATATATGTGATAAATATTTAGTCTTCTATATTAGCTTTATTTGCTTTAGTCTAGTATTTATTACATGCATAATCTTTATAAGCATAAATCTTTAAAAATATAGCTTTTGAATTCTATAAATAATATTTATAAGAACTTTAATCTTTCTGCTTGTTTTATTAAAATTAATTCCTTGAACTTACAAATTTACTTGGGGCCGTAATGATAGCACAGCAGTAGAATGTTTGCCTTGCAAGTGGCTGACCCAGGGCTGTCCTGAGTTCGATCCCTGGAGTCCCATATGGTCCCCTTAGCTAGGAACGATTTCTAAGAGCATAGTCAGGAGTAACCCCTAAGCATCACCAGGTATGGCCCCCAAGCCAGAAAACAAACAAAAGAACAAAACCAAAAAAAATACCAAATTGATTTTATTGCAAGCCATGGATGACTGTCCCACATTTAGGTGATAAATATTTATTTGTCCTAATTTTATCATTAAATTAGATTTCTACATCAATTAACAGTCATGAAAACCTTTTTATAATAACCAGTTACTAGACATAGATCATGTATTTTAATATTTACTCAAAATAGGATTGCAAGTCATCTTTTGATATTTGCATCATCATTTCATGTACATGTACCCAGGGAGAATTTAGATTTGTTACATTACTTATAAAGAAATACAAGATTATAACATATTCCTGTTTTATTTGTAAATCCTCCGCAGATGAAATCTCTAATCATCCTGCTATGTTCTCATTTATATTTTCCAATAAATAATCTCAATATAGCTTCTTTAACATGGTTATAAGGCAGGTTCTTTATCAACTTTAATAACTCAATCTTTTTTTTTTTTTTGGGTCACACCCGGTGACGCTCAGGGGTTACTCCTGGCTATTTGCTCAGAAGTCGCTCCTGGCAGGCACGGGGACCATATGGGGAACTGGGGAATCGAACCGTGGTCCGCAGGCAAGGCAGGCACCTTACCTGCAGCGCCACCGCCCGGCCCCTAATGACTCAATCTTAAGGATGGCTAAGTGTTAGCAAATAGAGAGACAAAGATATGGTGATGTGTGAGAGAGCTTTTTTGAGTTAAGGTTAAAAACACGTGGCATAGAATATGTGACAATAACATGAAAATAGCTATTTTTATTTTGAAAATTAATAATGTTTCTACATATAATATGAATTTTTTTTTTGGTTTTTGGGTCACACCCGGCAGTGCTCAGGGGTTACTCCTGGCTCCATGCTCAGAAATTGCTCCTGGCAGGCACGGGGGACCATATGGGGCACCGGGATTCGAACCAATGACCTTTTGCATGAAAGGCAAATGCCTTACCTCCATGCTATCTCCCGGGCCCCTAATATGAAATTTTTATCGTTGCAAATATATCTCAATTTGGTAAAGAAAGGTGAATATAGAATAACTAATCAAAAATAAGCTTGGGACATAATATAAGATGCATGACAAAATTTGACTCCAGCATCATAAGACTCACTGATAATTGATAGTGTGAATTGCTGGAAGTTTCTTAGCACTCCAGTATGGACCTGGAGGCCTTAGTGATATGGTGGTTTCTGGTACCATAAGGCATGGCTATCCATTGTCTATAGCATTGAACTAAGAATTCTTTAAACAGTTGTGCCAACACCGCCTGTTGAAGAAGCTTTCCTTGCTCCATTTAGAATTTCTTGCTCCTTTATTAAAAATTAGGTGATTGTGTCTGGGGAACATTCTCTGAGTACTCAAGCCTATTCCACTGATATGAGGGTCTTTCTTTCAATACCATGCTGTTTTGATAACTATTGCTTTGTAATACAATTTAAAGTTGGGGGAAATTGAGCTCCCATACAATCCAGCTATACCACTTCTAGGGATATACCCTAGGAACGTATAAATATAATACAACAATCCCTTCTTTGCACCTATATTCATTATCACACTATTTACAAAAGCCAGACTCTGGAGACAACCAAGATGCCCTTCAACAGATAAATGGCTAAAGAAACTATGGTACATATATACAATGAAATATTATGCATCTATAAGGAGAGATGAAATTTTCCTATACATAGATGTACATGGAATCTATTATGCTGAGCGTAATAAGTCAGAGAAAGAGAGATAGATGAATAGCCTCCCTCATCTATGGGTTTTAAGAAAAATAAAAGATATTTTTGAAATAATCTTCAGAGACAAAAAGAGAGGAGGGCTTGAAGGTCCATCTCACAACATGAACATCACCACAAAGAGCGGTGAGTGCAGTTAGAGTACTGTTAACAATATTTAACTGAAGCAGTCTTTTAGTTTTATTTCCATCATGAAATTTGCATTTATACAAATATATATAGTGAAATTAGAGAGAGAGGGATATACAGAATAACCTCACTCATTTGTGGGATACAAGAAAAATAAAAGGTAGTATGATAATAACACCCAGAGATAATAGAGATGAAGTCTGGAAGGACCAAGTGGAATTAGAGAAATAACTTCATTAACAACTATCATGATAATGGTAATAAGTGAGAAATAGAATGCCTATCTTGAAGACAGGCAGGGGATGGGGAAAGAAAGTGATGCGGGTATTGGTGGCAGAAAGGCTGCACTGGTGAAGGGAGTATTACTTTCTATAACTGAAACCAAACTACAAACATGTTTCTAACCATGGGGCTTAAATAAAGATATTATTTGACAGAAGTAAAACATAAAAATTACTTGTTTATAATTAATTCATTTATTAATAAAAAGATTAGATGTGTGTTCACAATTTTATAAAATCCTGATAAAAAGTATATATTATATATATTTGGTGGGGTCACTTCTGGCTCTACACTCAGAAATCACCCCCGGTAGGCTCAGGGGATATGGAATGCCGGAATTTGAGCCACTGACCTTCTGTATGCAAAGCAAAAGCCTTACTCTGACCTAAATATATATCTGTATCTCTATGTATTTTTAATTTTGCTATTTCATATGAAATATTTTCAGCAAACTGTTAAATTATAAGGCTCAAACCTATTAATTCCTGAGCATTAGGAAAATTGTTAAAAAAATATTTCTTTTTCCTCTGAACTGGCTTTTTGAGATTTGGAAACTTATTTTTCTAAGAGACTAAAATATTTTGCTTTGTAAAAGAGAACATTTGGAGCCTGACCTCTAGTGGGTAAAACACAGTGGGTAGAGCATTTACCTTGCATGTGGCTGACCCTGGTTCAACCACCAGAATCTCATATAACCCCACCCTTCAGCCTGTCAGGAGTAATTTCTGAGCACAGAGCCAGGAGTAACCAGTAACCACTGAGCCTTGCTGAGTGTGGTCCCAGAAGCAAAAATAGAGAGGAGAGAAGAGTGAGATAATGAGAATAATAGAGACAGAAAGAACATTTCCAGTACCATTAACTAGAAAATTATAGTAATACTGGGGCAGAGTATTTCTGTGACAGTCAGATCACACCTGACTAGAGTACAAAAACAATATTTATATTTCATCTCTGAGTTTACTGAAGTGCAAACCATGTAATATTTTTCTGCCAATGTTTTCCTGTTTTTCTAACTGGAGCAGTTTCCCATAAACTGGGTATCCCATTGTATCAGAAAATTTAAGAGGTAGTAGAAACATCTGAAAAAGCTGAAGCTTTGAAACAGTTTCCTTGAATACTTATTTCATTATTCAAAGTATATAAGAAGTTACTACTTAAAACAAAAATATTTTCTCAAATTTTAGTTTCCCAGATATTTTTAAATGTTACTCATTTTGAGAAAGTTATATTGAATAATAAAAATGTTATTTTGAATAATATACATATATTTATATTATAACATAATATAATAACTATTTTATCTTAACATAGATAATGTTATTTTACCATGCTGCCAAAACTGTAATAAAAATAAATTACACAAAAAGAGATCTGATTGAAACACTTCTCCAAAGAACACACTTAGATGAGCAATAGGCTAAAAAAACACTTTTCCTAAGTGATCACCTTTTAATTTTCAGGCAAATTCAAATTCAAAGATAATAAGATATCAGCTCTCATTACTGAGAATGTCTATAAAAAAAGAACTATAGAATACTGGTAGAGGAATCTTGAAAGTCTGGGCAGAGGCATTGTTCAAATAGCACTAAAATTGTGAAACAACATTTACAATGTTAATCTAAAATAGGATAAAATAAAATGAAACATCATGTAATCATACTGTAATATTAATCATGAAAAATACATTTTCCTGCTACAATCTTCATGTACTTTGAAACATTATTTTTACATCTTTATAGGTGTTTAATATTCAAATACACATATAGTGAAAGCAGAATATGGCTTCCAGTAAAAATCAAGAATATGAGAAGTGTGGGGGACACACCCAATTCTGCTTTGGGCTTACTCCTTACTCTGCATTCAGGAATCATTCTTTGCTGGCTCCAGGGATCATATGGGATACCAGGGATCAAACCCAGGTGTATCATGCGCAAGGCAAGCACCCTATCTGCTGTGCTATCCCTGGAGCCTCCGTGAATTTATTTTTTAAATAACTAAATCACAGTCATTAAAAAAGAATGCTAAATACATTTAACTTAAACCAATCTAAAAATGGAAACTATATCTTATAAGTTCACAATGACATAGCTGAAAATATTACATTTATGTAATATAAAATATTACACTAGATTTTTATCAGAAAAAAGAAACAGTTTATTCATTGATTTTTTTCATAGCAATATTTTATGTTAAATAACTAAGTGATCTACATAAGATACTTAGGTTAGCAAATGTGAACACCAAATTTTACAACTTGTAATAGCGATTTTTGTTTTTGTTTTTGAGCCACACCTGGTGATGCTGGGGGGGGGGGGGTTCCTCCTGACTATGAGCTCAGAAATCACTCCTGACGTGGGGACCATATGGAACGCTGGAGATCAAACCAAGGCAAATGTCCTGCTGCTGTGTGTAATAGCGATTAGAAAATAAAGCACACAAATGCTCAAGAATTTAGAAAACAAACTTTCAATTGAACATTTGACTGAGTTTCAGACAACAGTAAAAAGATAGCAAGATTAACCTTTATTGTACATTTTGCATAACATTTATTATAGACTTATAAAATATTTCAAATACTTTAGAAACATTTTGCTTAAAAATTTATATAGTATTTAGCTATAAATGTTGAGATTAATGGGGTACTCTATACTTTTCCAGGAATTTTCATTCAACTTTTAAAACTATTTGACACAGCCAAACATATTGATTGCACATATTTTATTCACATATTATTATTTTTGTTCCTGGATCTTGTACAAAGGTCACTCCTTGTGGACTTATAGCATCAGATGAGGTGTCAGGGACCATGCCTGGATCAGCTGTGTGCCAAAGAAAGTGTCTTATCTACTCTATTTTTTCTCTCCAGCATCATCATATAATTTAATATTTTCTGGATATTTAATTTTATCTCTTTAAGATTTGATTTATTTTTTTCTTCAAATTTTTCCAAAGTTAATTATTTATATTATTCTTAACTAAATAATAGAAAGATGATACTCACTAATTTTTATTTTATTTCTTTTTCTTGTTCTATTCTTCAAAGATTTTATAGGTGCCATATAAACTATCATTAAATCCCAGTGTGCGTTCTTTTGAGGTCCTGGTAAAATTTCTTATTATTATTACTGATTAAAATGTGGGTAGTATTTAAAATATTTTAATTATATATTTATTCATTTTGGTTTGGGGGCCATACACAGCTGTGTCTCAGGCTTACTCCTAGGGATAGGGCCCATATGGAATTCCTGAGGTTGAACTCAGGTTCAAAGCAGGAAAAGCAAGCATTCTACAGGTTATGCTATTGCTGTGGCCCCAAAATGCAAGCCCTTTAAATTCAGGCTCCCGAGCACCATAGATTACTGGCATCTCTATACTCAAAGCATATACTAATATTATCAAGTCTTTATATATATATTATTTCTTGTTATAGTGTTCTTTGAGGGAATTTATTGCATTCTAACACATATATGAAAGCATTATATCAAGTTACACATTTTATAAGTGCTTCCCAAAAGTTTCTTTTTATCTCTGTTTATCTCATTCTTCATATTAAGATAAAAGAAGTCCAATTGTTATTCATTTAAATATCTTTGATTCTAGACAGTAATAAGGGCAGTTCTTTGCCAAAATATTTTATTTCCTCAGTTTAAAATTCTAACAGAGCACTATATTTGAATTTTGAATAAACGAATAAAAGGTGTGTGTATTTGTAAAACATTGTCAAGTAACTAGAAACCAAATTAAGTAAATTTATATATTAATGACAATTTCTGATTTGTTTTATTATAAAAAGTTATCAAGCATTATTTTAAACAGTAAAAAATACAGTATGTTAAAAAATTTTGAAGAAGACAATAGTATCTGTAATTTTACTAACTTTCCAAAGGGACTAAATAAATATCTCAAAGAGATATTTTTGGAGATAATACTTTTTTTAATTTTTTTTTTTATTTTGGGGTCATACCCGGCAGCACTCAGGGCTTACTCCTGACTCTATTCTCAGAAATCACTCCTGGCAGGCTCCGGGGACCATATGGGATGCTGGGATTCAAACCACCAACCTTCTGCATGCAAGGCAAATGCCTTACTTCCATGTTATTTCTCAGGCCCCTGGAGATAATTCTCTACAGTGGTAACTTAGGCTGTTGTTAATGGCACCTATATCAATAAAACACTGAAGAAAAGGAAGTATCTTTAATAGCATGGCTAACCAAAAAAACAAGTTGTATTTCATAGCTTATTACATACACACACACACACACACAAACCACTAAGATGGAATTTAAGTAAAGTAAAAATTTAACTTATTTAAATAAAATCTAAATAACAAGGGAATTTTAATGACCATGATTTATAAAGTCTAATCTAAGTATGGGAACTTCAACCAGTTCAGTTCTTAAATGCCTATCAAGGCTGTGATTCAACACTAACTCAAATACATACCCCTGAATGACTTCCTCACAACATACTTTTCTAAGCTCTTTGAATTTGACAGGTAAATTGGGTTCAATTACATAGGCGGAACATTTAAACTCTAGCTCTTTTCCCCATGTCATTCGCCCCTTCATCATCACTCATTTTACTTAAACGGCATCTTTTCTAAAAAATACATTTCACTCTCACCTAATATTTTACATTTCTGTCTTTTTCTTTGTGATCCCTCTCTTAGTCCCCAAATATTCTTTTCTTTTTGTCTCTTGCCATATCTATTTTGCTATTCTCCATCACTGTTCAAACAGTTGTTTGAACTTCTTGTCTCTTTCTCCTCTTTCTTCCTGATGTCAAACTGGAAAAGAAAAATAGAATAAATCTCAGGTTCTGTTGTTAACTGGTGTAATTTCCTAAGGATTATGAATTCAATACATTCAAGTTTTGTCCTCAAGCACATTCATTTCACTTCTAATTGAAATTGATGTCTCCACGTTGGTCAGATTTCATTTTTTTTCTATAGCCCAAAGTTTCTTCTCTGTACTTGATGCTGTCTTCAGTCACCATTTATGTTCTCTCTTGTCAAAGTCACAGTGTATTCTTGGCCTTTTACCACAGTTGGTCTCTCTTCTTTTCTCAGTCTCCATGCTGAGTAATGGTTTCTAAATAGCCTGAATCTATTTATTTCTCTACTGAAGAAGAGACACTAGGGATCTAATTATGGTAGTCCAACTTATCTAATAGATATGTTGCTTTTGAACACAATATATGATGTTTTTTGACATCTTCAGAGAAAAGTAATTTACTAGCTCTATCCTGCTATTATTATTGTTCAAGTGTCCTAACTGCAGCTTAAGTGGAATTCATTCCTGTTAGGCAGGTTTTAAAACATTAAGCATTTTCTGACATTACCATTCTAATATTACTTGAACATTTATTATGTACTAAGCTTTGTTAAAAATACCCTGGAGGAAGTTGGAGCTATAGAACAGAGGATATGATGATTACTTTGCACACAGTCAACGCAGATTCAATCTTCAGCATCCCATATGGTCCCCAAACCTGCCAGGAGTAATTTCTAAATGCAGAGCCAGGAGTAATTTCTGAGCACCACTGGATGTGACCCCCAAAGTAAAAATTAAACAAAATTATCCTAGATATATTATATTTTAATAAGTTTCCTTCCAAGAGCTGCAAAATTATTAGTTTGATGCCTCAAATAAGAAAGTGATAACCTATGTCTGAGAGGAGTGTCAGTGAATTGTGCACATGGTTTAGACACAGCAGGCTTTGATTTAATGCTAGGCACCTCATGGTCCTTTGAACATTTCCAGGAGCATCCCCCTCACAGAGATAGGAAGAGTCCCTAAGCATTGCCAGGTATGACCCAAAACACTTGGGTCAAAAAGGCAAATATATGCAAGCATCACAACTAAACAAGAGCAAACATCAGTGAATACTATGACTGAACATGAGAGTACACAGCTAATATGTGTGAGCATCACAGTCAGCTTTGTGTATGACCCTGCCCTATCTTTACACAATTGCGCAGATGACAAGAATAAGTAATAGGATTGGAAAATGTGGAGCAAACAAGTAATTAATGAAATCATATAAATATATTTTTCTGGGTGTGGCCCAAAAACCAAAAAAACATAAATTTCAAAAATAAGAGGTTTAAATCAGGTAACTAATTGAATGAGAATAGGTAAGTCAAGAGACACGGGGACTACTTAATGGGTCTAGTTTTATTTGTTTGGGAATAATAAGCATGTTCTGGAACTAAGCAGTATGGGTATATTATACATTATTATAAATAATCCAGTGGTCAATAATTACATGTGGTCAAAATGGTAAATGTGAAGTTACATAAATCTTACTGTTTAAAGAAAACTAAGACAAGCCTTGAGTTTTCCCCCATATTTGATACAATCCACTTCAGATTTTCTCAGCCAGAACTACTTCTCTTTCATGTTTGTTTTTAAATTGCTAAACTTCTCAGATTCATATATCATGTTTTGTTCCTCCATTATTCTAGTTTTGTAAAACCACTTCTTCATATCCTGAGAAAGTTTTAAAGGAGTGAGCACAGGGCTTACATGCAGGGGGCCCTGGTTTCATCCCTGTAACTGCATGGTCATTCAGCCTGCCAGGGGTACTGAAGAAAACTAATTAAGGACAAAGTGAAACTTCCTTTTGGGTTGAAGGTGGCAGTGATAGAATACATGTGAGAACCTGGAGTTGTTTTTTACCTATACGGTTGGTCTTCTAAAAAAGCCCACAAATACTGCCAAATGTAATACCAAACCTAAAACAAAATAAAATGAGCAAAACTTCTCTTCTTTGGAGACTTGGTATGTGCTGCCTATCATGTGTGAGGCCCAGAACTCAGACCCTGGAACTTGAAAAAAAATAGCAATAAAACCACTACATTTGATTTTGAAAATATTAGGATCCCTACTTAAAATATCTCTTTTGTCAGCATTAAAATCTATTTTTTTATTCTTGGAAGGCCATTTGAAATAATGATAATTGGTAAAATCCTCCTGAATTTCTAGCCCCCTACCCAGGAAGAATCAATAATTATCCAGAAAATATGTCATCTTGTGGCACGTAGACCTTCTTAAGTTTAACTTTCTATTTATCTATATATAGGTTACACCTATATATATGCATATATATATACTCATATATACACATACCTATATATATTAACTCTATAAATGCAAAATTTTAAAAATTTCTCCAAAATGTGGAATAAATAGGAAACAGTATGGTAATAACAAATTGGCAAAGTTATCAAAACTAATGATTGTGCCTATAGAACTAGTTTCTGTAGGTGAAGGGTTTGGGGCATGTTCTTGGGACACTGGTAGAGGGAAGCAGGATCTCTGGTGACAGCTGTAGTGTTGTAATAGTGTATGTATGAAAAGTATAATTAACAGTATGATATATCAAGTTACTATTATATAAAAGTTAATTTTTAAAAAAATATCTACTTCAAGACTTGTTCATTATATCTATATGATTTTTATACAAGATAATCTCAGGACTGAAAGGAACCTGGATGGTGTCCATATGTAAATCAGAGCCACAGCTAGGGAGCCTATAGTTCTGTCCTAAGATTGTGCAGGAGAAATATGGATGCGGAATTTAAGGGTCTGGAGTGGGGAAGAATATCTCCCAGAAGTAGAGGCAAAGTCTGATTAGAAAGGCTTTAGCTCATTTAGCTTTCAGTTATCAACCCTGATAGGGAGAATGACAGTTTATCTGTCCTTTCAGAAAAACTAAAATTTTCTGAATATAATTATCTACATATACTCAAGGCACAGATGATGAACTGAGGACATTGAAAACTTAGATAAGTGCACTATTTTTGTTTTGAAATAAATAAAACATAACTTATTTGGGGTCTCTGCCATTGAAATCTTATCTTTGAATTTTAACTTGTTTAAAGAAATGAAAATATTGGACACAGGGGCAGGCAGCAACCAGAAGACTCCACATGCCAGGATTTTTCGGTGCTTTCCACTGGTATGTCAGGGGCTCTGGGCAGGACAGCTAGGCATGGGACCCCTGGGCTGATCACTTAGTCCAGGGGATGGAGGTCCCCCCACAACAGGCGGGTCTTCAGGGCCACACCGGTTAATCGGGCCCTGGGGGGTGGGGAGGGAGAAATTCCTCCCATCTGTATCCACAAACAACTGAGACAGGGGCAGGCTGCACCCAGAAGACTCCACATACCAGGACTTTCCAGTGCTTTCCACTGGTATGTCAAGGGACTCTGGGCAGGACAGTTAGCCATGGGACCCCTGGGCCGACCACTTAGTCCAGGGGACTAAGGTCCCCCCACACCAGGAGTGTGATAATTCCTCCCCTCTGCATACTGGACCCCATTCAGGTGTTCTTTTCTTACTAGTATTCATTTTCAAAAGTGTGTGCCACGCAACTTATGTACTTTTTAACAACATTCAAAAATATTCTTAAGTCTTGACTGTTTCTAGGGAAAAAATGGAATTCCTTAGATTTGAGGATAATAGTCAAATTGGTCTCTAAAATTATTGTATAAGTAGCCCTTGGTAGGCCCCCAGCCGCACCCCATCCTGTCTCCCGGCCCACAGGCTTTCCTGCGGTGGTGACCCAGGTGGACAGAAAAGGTGGGTGTCGGGTGGCCCATCTGGGAGGGGATCCCAAGTTTTCCCCGCTCTTCCCCCAGTGCAGGGTATGAGGGCTCAGTGAGGAGGGCAGGTAGATCCTGGCTTCTGGTTCTCTATTGAATCATATTTTGATCCTGAGCCTGGCTCTACCCGGAATGGGGCCTGGGGAGACCCCAATGTCAAAGGCTTTCTCATCTTGCTTGAGCAGGCTGGAAACCTTGGTAAGTCCCCAGCCACGCCCTCTCCTGCCCCCCGGCCTCCAGATGGGTCCAAATTTGGGGGTGTTGTGAGCTGCTCATTTTTCTAAGGCAATCTCTGTCCTTCCACTGTAACTTTACCTTGTCCTCTTTCTTTGCATCTTTGTTCTCATAATTAAAAATAAAAAAAATTTAAAGAAAAGAAAAAAATGAAATGAAATTTTCCTTTTTTGGAGCCACACATGGCAATGCTCAGGAGTTACTTCTTGCTTGGCACTAAAGAAATACTCCTCAAAAAGTTTGGGAAACCATTTAAGATGCCAGGGATTGAACCCGGGTTGGCTGGGTGTATGGCAAGTGTCCTACCAGCTATAGAATCTCTTCAGTTTCCTAAAGATACAAAGAATTAGATAAATTATATGCTGCTTAGTTAGTTATTGACAAACTCTCACAATCATTCATCCTTCTATATGAACTTCTCCTGTGATTACTTACATTATGGAAAATAATCTCTTAGCCTTCTTTCTTACAGAGAATTAAGTTTTTAAATACAGAGTTTAAAAACTGAAACCCAGAGTTAGAATCTCAGCATCAAATTATTCTTTAAGCACCACTTGAAGCTGCATCAAAGCAAACAAAA
>PVKC010029713.1:0-15041 GCA_004027635.1 Crocidura indochinensis
GGGCAGAATGCCAGGTCACACCCTAGAGTAGGGTCCAATCACTGATCAGGGTAGGATTAGGGTAGGTCCCGAAATGTGTATACATTCCAAGTCATGATAAGATTAGAAATGTTTACATATGCAACACAACCAGAAGTAATTCCTGAAGCACGGGGCCATTATTAACCCCAACTATTCTCACTGAGTCAACTTCAAAATAAAAGGAAAGAAAAGCACTTCCTTGGGGATATTAAAAACCTCACATCAGGGACCCGGGAGATAGCATGGAGGTAAGGCGTTTGCCTTTCATGCAAAAGGTCATCAGTTCGAATCCTGGTATCCCATATGGTCTCCTGAGCCTGCCAGGAGCAATTTCTGAGCATGGAGCCAGGAGTAACCCCTGAGCACTGCCGGGTGTGACCCAAAAACCAAAAACAAACAAAAAAACAAACAAAAACAAACCCTCACAACAATCTAAGGGCAAAGATCAGAGCAAAGGAAAAAGGCAAGAGGACCTGAGAAGGGCACCCTGACATGGGGCTGTGCAATCACACTGAGAGCACAAACAGGGAGTGAAGGAATCTCAGGATCTGTTCTAAAGACCCACAGACACGGAACCAGAAAGGGCAAAGGCAAGACAGCAAAGCTGCAGATTATTCTGGGACTCAGCAACAAGGCAATTGAAAGCTAGAGAGGTCAGTGCTCTGGGAGGTGCAAGGCCCAAGTCCAAGGCCCCCACCTCACAAAGACCATAACAATCCACACCCAAACCACACCATGAGCCCAAGAGGCTCTTCCCACACTCACCGGCAAACAGGCTTCGTGGCAGCCTCCCCAGGGCTCTTCCTTCTAGCCTGGAGATTAACGCAGGCTTTACCTCAAAATACCCTGCCACAGAAGGACAATCTTGGGTTAGAGACAATGAATATCATAGCAGTCCATGCATGAGTCTGGCTCCCTAATGAAAACAGTCAAATTATAGAACAAGTGAAGAACAGAATCTCAGCTACCCATATGCATGTTGGTTATTGCAAAAATCAGAATAGGTTAAAACTAGAGTCTAATTGAGGGGAATGGATAATACAGCAGAGGGATGGGGGAGCAATCGGTCACTACTGGTCTTGCACACGGCCAATCTACATTTGACCTCAGCATACTCTGTACTTCCCTGAGTCCCTCAGGGAGTGAGCAATGAGTGAAAAGCCAGGAGCAAAACCAAGAACTGCTACAGCCCAAAGCTGTCTTAAAAAGAGGAGGTTGGGGGCCCGGGAGATAGCATGGAAGGTAAGGCATTTGCCTTTCATGCAAAAGGTCATCGGTTCAAATCCCGGTGACCCATATGGTCCCCCGTGCCTGCCAGGAGCAATTTATGAGCATGGAGCCAGGAGTAACCCCTGAGCACTGCCGGGTGTGACCCAAAAACCAAAAAAAAAAAAAAAAAAAAAAAAAAGAGGAGGTTGGAGGCTGCTGGTCCTGATCCCACTATCCTTCTGTGCCAATTCAGGATTTCTGGTCTATATCAGTCCTATCAACCCTCTGTTTCCAAAACTACAAGGATGTTGGTGCATTTGCGTAAGGACATTTCAATGTACATCATTTATTTCCTGGTTTAATGGACCTAGCACTTCTTTTTCCTAGAATATATACACCTCAAAACCCAGTTGAACAAACCAACGAATTAGTTTGCAATTTTTTTTATCATGCTCAGATAATCTCGCTTGTTTTGGAAAATAACCTCTCTAAAGCAGATATACCTCTAGCCGGTTTTCATGCAATCCATCCAATAGATCACTTTCTTAAACACCCTGCAACTACAGCACTCCAACCCACCAAATGCAAAGAACAATGGGAAAACTAAGGAACACAACTGCAGTTGGGATTTGGAGAGAAGAACAATGGGAAAACTAAGGAACACAACTGCAGTTGGGATTTGGAGAGAAATCCTGGCAAATTTCCGAAATCACTAAAACACCTGAGCCTTATAGTTGAGGACCTAAAATCAACACTTAATGTTTCAGCAGCAGAAACCAAGGAGTCACTAGCTGGTGGACATAAGCCATCTATAGATGAACAATTCAACCAATTCAAAGAACTCTTTCAGAAGATGACAGAATCCATACAAATGGAACTGAAGGAAATAAAAGACATGTTAGCAAGCCACAATACCAGATATACACAGCCAGAGAAGTGTACAAAGTCGAATACAAAATGCAAACCAGCATTAATAAAGAAGTTATAAAAAAAAAAGGACAGACATATCATTGGAATAAAAGGTAAGGTACCTATTGAACAGACACAAAAGAAATGATCTCCAAATGATAAGAAATGCCAGTAGGAGAAAAAAATGAAAGAAGAAAAACCAGTGAGGGAGATAACAACAGAGAAATTTCAGCTCTCTGGAAAGAGGCTGCTATACAAATCAGAGACAAAAACAATGCCAACAAAATAGATCCCAATAGAAAAGCAGCAATGCATAGAGTAATTCAAATGGCAGAGAGAGAAGTGAAGAGAAAAGAGAGAGAAAAGAATCCATCGAGTCTTTAAAGCAGTAAAGTTTGAACAACTTTAAGTATAAAGAAAAGAACTTAAAAATCAAACCAGGAGGAGCTGGAGCAGTGGCGCAAGTGGCAGAGTGTTTTGCACGCTGTGATCCAAAAACAAACAAAAAATGCTGAATGAATATACATTCTTCTCAAGTACACATGGAACCTTACTAGGAGAGACATTTCAGGGAACAAGTTTATCATACATAAAAACTCCCAAATGTAAAAATTATATGGAGCACCATATCAGACCATGACACCACGGGATCAAGATTGACTGTAAAAAGATGTGGAAAAAATCTAACACCTGGAGACTAAACAACATGTTGCTCATGCTGGATCAAAGAGGAAATTGAGGAATAAAGAGATTCCTAGAGATGAATGATAATGAAGAAAAAACTGACTAAATCTATAGGACACTGCTAGAGCAGTAATTAGGAGAAACTCATAGCAATAGAAGCCTACATGAGCGAAAAAAGACAAAATCAACAACCTAAGGGTCACCTTAAATATCTGGACCCAAACACAAGCAGAAGAAAAGAAACGATAAAAACCAACAGAAACCAACAATATAGGATCAATGAAAGCAACACAAAGAATTGAAAAGACCAGGAGCTGTTTTTTCTTTTTAAATAAGTAAACAAACACGATAGACAAACTGCTGGCAAGACTCTCAAGGAAAAAAAGGGAAATATTCAAATAACTTCGAACAGAAATGAAAGGGAACAGAGTACAACAACACGCAAAAAAGTCCAAGGCATCATAAGAATTTATTATGAACAAATGTATTCATTTAAGCTAGAGAACCTGGAAAAAGTGGACAGATTTCTAGAAAAATATCTTCCAATACTGAGTGAGCAAGTAAAAAGCCTAAAGAGGCCAATAACAAGTAAAGAAATAGAAACAGTAATTAAGAAACTCCCACCAGGACCAGGTGTGTTTACAGGTGAATTTTATCAAACATTCATAGATGACTTACTGCCATTGACTATCCTAAATTTGTAAAAGATGGGATTCTTCCTAAATTCCTTATATGAGGTTAATATCACACTCATTCTCAAAACTGACGGATACCACCAAGAAAGCAAACTACAGACCAATCTCACTAATGAACACAGATGCAAAAATCCTGAACAAAATCTTAGCAAACCAAATCCAACAACACATCAAAAAGATTATAATCGTGACCAAGTGAGTTTTATTTCAGAAATGACATCAATATACACACATCAGTAAAAAGGAAGGCTAAAAATCACATGATCAGATCCATTATCACAGAGAGCATTTGACAAAACCCAACACCCATTCATGAACAAAACCCTCAACAAAATAGGTTTGAAGAATTTCCTCAAGATAGAAATAGCTACCTATAAAAATGACTCAGCCAACATTATTCTTAATGACAAAAAATTGAAAGCATTTCCGCTAGAGTCAGACACTAGGCAAGGATGTCCTCTGCCTTCACTCTTATTCATCACAGTATTAGAAGTCCAAATAATAGCAATCAGACAGGAGAAGGAAATCAAAGAGTCCAAATCAGAAAGGAGGAAGAGAAACTATATTTGCAGATGACAAGATGCTATATGTTGAAGACCCTAAAGACCCCACATAAAAGCTCCTAGAAACAATAAACCTATACTCCAATGTAAGTGACAAGCTACTACAAAGTCAATACACAAAGACAGTTGCATTCCTTTATACAAATAATGACTCTGAGGAGAAAGAGGTCAAAGGGTCTATCCCATTTAAAAGACTGTCCAATGGGGCCGGAGTGATAGTGCAGTGGCAGGGTGTTTGCCTTGCACACAACATATCCTGGTCAAAACTGAGTTTGATACCCGGTATCCCACATGGTCTCCCAAGTCTGCCAGGAGTGATTTCTGAGTGCAGAACCAGGAGTTGCCCCTTAGCTCCTCTGCTTGTGGTCCAAGAAACCAAAACTGGAAGATGACATCCAACTACTAACCCAAAACAAAGGTGCTTCCCCATCTTCCTCTTTCCAAAAATCTATTTGGATATGTAGATCCTACATGGATTACTACTCCCCACCTTCCCCCTCCTGGTGTACTGGCAATTGGCTTAATAAAAGAAAAAAGAGTTCTGGCTTTTGGCTCTGGCAGAGACCAGAGGGAGACCATATGCAGCCACTGACTCCATTACTCTCTCCTGACTAGCTTGAGTTTGTATTTCTTCAACACTACCCTACTTCTTCAGGCCTGTCTGTATGGAGGTGGGAGTAGGTAGAATTATGGTGCATGGGGTGATTTCACAACAATGGGCCCATCCAAAATGGATGGAACCTCCTATAAACCTAGTATTTTGCCTATGACGCAAAAAACCCTGAGAACAGGCAAAAATTTCATTTAGAAAATTATAGACAACAATATCTAACCCACTAACCTAAAGTCAAGAAAGAAAAACCCTAATGTAATACAACATCAATTCCTAAGATTAAAAACTAAAATAGAAAAACATTAATTATAATAGTCAAAAGAAGTGGAGTACCAAATATAAATCCAAAAGATTACAATTATAAAAAAAATACAAAAGCTGAAATTTCTACAATATCAATACAATATCAATCTGTAAAGATGAGGGGTCTGGAACTCCGAAAAGACTGGAAAAAGACACTTGATGGGTCTGGAAAAGCAGGTTGAAGCCTGCTACAGAAGATAACATCAAGCTGAATGAAGAAGGAAGGCCACTACAGTCATCCATGTGTTGGAGCATCCCAAGCATTACACCATTACCATCATGAGTTGATAGGGCTTCTACATTTCCTTTGGGATCGGTGCAATCTTGGGGTAGCCATTGTAGAAATGGTCAACAATAGCACTGTGTATGTGGATGGAAAACCAGAAATTTAGATAGTGCAGTTTAACTGGGTTCCAGAGACTGTGGGTCTTATCCATGGATCTTTTATCTGGGGTTACATTGTGACACAAATTCCAGGTGGCTTCATTTCCAACAAGTTTGCAGCAAACATGGTACAAAACTCCAACAGTCACAGATTTCTTCCTCAGGCCGAGATCAGGAGGCTTGTAGTTGTGGATAAAGTAGATGATTTGCACATGTGAAGGGAATCCTGAAAATTAAATGTTAAGGACTAGGAAGAGAGAGGGAAGGATAAAGAAGACTAAATTGGGGAAGCTAATAGGGAAAAGAGAACTATATACAAGATATGCAAAACAGACAGACACAGAACAAGGCATACACATACAGACTTTACAAGGAATATGGCTGTAACACTCACTCATATCAAAAAATATTTGTTGAAAAGGATCCAAAAATGTAGCTGAATCAACAAAAGGCACTTTAAAACCTGATAGCTGGCAAACTGTTTAGATAAATCATTTCAAATTAAGAAAAATTAATAGCAGAGCAGAGCAGATCTAAAAGAGAATTTCATGCATAATACAAACATGGAAAACTCTCCTATAAGTGTATAACAGTATATATACAAAGTTATTGTATAACAGTAACTCTATGATAGTCAATCATAGGCGAGAAGCACTGTGAAGAAAGTTCTCCTAAAAAGTATTGTTATGTCAGCATTATGAATTCATTTCCATCTTAAAACCAAAATTTAGGGAAATAAAGCAATGAAGTTAGAATAAAAAGAATGAAAGTCTTAAATGAGTATACCTAGAAAGAAAAACAACATTAATATGATAAAAAATGTTTCGTTCAGGTGAACCTTGACTAAATTAAATTGTAAGATTTCATGATTTAACTGTGACCTAGAGCAATAATGAAATTAAGACATAAATCCACCATACAAGGAAACATATTTGGGGTTCATGATTTTCAATCCTATTCATTGATCATGCCTGTGGAAAGAATCATAGAGCATTAATAGCAACTGATAAGGAAGTGAAATGATTATCTGGTGTTCACTGTAGATCTCTAAAAAGTATAAAACAGGATGCATGCTGCTATGGATTTCATCAATGTATTAGGGACTTTTTTGATCTTCTTGTCATCAAAATTTATCCAGGGAGTGTTTTACCTACATGTCGTTCTATATACCTTATGGTTTCAGATCTAATATCAAGGTCTTTAATCCATTTGAATTTTACCTTTGTAAATTATGTTAGCTGGGGGTCTGGGTTTGCTTTTCTTTTTGCAAGTGACTAGCCAGTTGTGCCAACACCACTTGTTGAAGAGGCTTTCCTTGCTTCATTTAGGATTTCTTGCTCTTTTATCAAAAATTAGGTGATTGTATGTCTGGGGAACATTCACTGAGTAATCAAGCCTATTCCAAAGATCTGAGGGTCTGTCTTTATTCCAATACCATGCTGTTTTGATAACTATTGCTTTGTAATACAATTTAAAGTTAGGGAAAGTAATGCCTCTTATATTTCTTTTCCCAAGGATTGCTTTAGCTATTTGAGGGTCTTTATTGTTCCTGCCTACATAATGCCTCAGAGTGAGTGCTTGGCCCTGTCACCTCCTGGTTCTGATTCTTATGCCTCTGCCGCATTTGCTCATTCCAGAACAGGACATGGGTATCATCCAGAAGCACCTGGTCACTTACTGATGCTTGTATCTCAGGAGGAATAGCTATGCCAGCAAGCTCAAGGGGGAGCTCCTGGACCAGCTTCAAAGGAGAAAACTCTGTCAGAACAAACTTGCCTTATGAACAAGGCAAAGATGATCTGAGGGAGACACAAAGGATAAGGGTCCACTGGTTTCTGGGCAGAAAAGCCTGCATCCAGCTCCTCACTTCTCCACCATTAAGACTCCTGATTACTAACAGGTAAGAGAGTGAGCAGGTTGAGACCCAACTGAATTTAGTCCAAATCCACTGAAGAGTGAGTGTCAGGTCCCCAGGAGAGATAAGTTACCTTGGGGGAATAAGAAGGCATAGCTGCACTTGAGGCTGAGCGCAGGAGGATCCACCTAGGACACTGCACTTCCCTGAATTTGTAACCCAAAAGCACCACCTGCAAAACAAGTAGGAAAGGAGGTGATAGAGGTATTTGCAAAGGTGGACAGAACATGAAGACATTATAGTGCCATTTATTTTACTTGTCGAAGAGATGTCCTCAAACCTGAAACAGCCCTCCAACATCCCTTGAACACACCCAACTTTATATTGATTTTCTTTCAGGAATTTCTGTAGCACAGTTTATTGTGAGAGCCCAAGTGTCAACATCCACCACACAGACCTTTGAAGTTCATGTACCTAGTGAGGGAATGAAGGGAGGGAGTATCCTTCCCAAGATGCCCCAGAACTTCATCCCAAGCCATCTGAGCTCTCTTGCTTCACCAAAGCCTAAGTCCTGCAGAGTATGACCCAAAATGAAAGGCAGCCTTCTTAGCCAAGATTCTCAGGACCCTATATTATCCTATCAAACCCCACCAGGAGTGATCCAAGTATGTAGATTCAGAAGTAAGCACTCAGCACCACCGGTGTAGTACCCAAATAAACACCCCCCAAAATTAGAGCAATAACATTTTTTATATTTTAAATAACCTTGAGGTACAGAACTTGCTGTTGACATTTGGTGTTTTACTTATATCATGCAGAACAAGAATATATTATAGAGGTTCTATCAGAAGCTCTTCAGCAAGAAAAATAAAATTATGCCCAGGGGCCTAGTCCCAAGCTGCAGGGAACCTGTCCAGTTTTCTGGCTGTAGGGTGACTGAGAGAAGGGTTCCGCCCACACACCCAGGTGAGGACATGCCCAGGGGAAATGCAAGAAAATCTCTCACCCATGTAAACTCCCATGAGACCTCCCAGGCAGTGGTAAAGACTGACAGTGACATAGGAAAAAAACATCTTAAAATTACAAAATGAGCCATGGTAAAGCAGACAAAACTCCAAACTCCTGGTGGTTATAGGTGGAAATCTTGCAGACCAATCTGTCTTGATCCTTTATACCACCTCCTGAAATGAAGATCAGAGTGGAAATTCCTAAGATGTTTATGGAGCTCAAACAAACAAAAAACAGTGTGACATACAGTCAATAAAATTCAGGAAAACGTGAGAGCAGAAATGAGAAAACTAAAACCAGAAATGATTGTGCCAGAGTGATAGCACAATGGGTAGGGCATTTTTTTGGTACATGGCTGACCCAAGTTTAATTTAATTTAAGTTTTAATTTAATTCCATATGGTTCCATGTGCTGGCCAGGAGTCATATTTAAACACAGAGACAGCACTAACTCCTGAGCATCATTACATGTGCTGAAAGCAAAACAAAACAAAACAAAATGAATGTCACAACTGAAAAACTTGGTAATCAAAGTGAGCAACGGCTGCTGTGGACCAGAAAATGATCTGGGAGTGGTTGGGTTTTGGAAGGAGGGGAAACAGAGGTCACAAACACTGGTCTTGCTTATGAGAATGCCAGGGCGCCGTGTGATCAGCTGTGGGTCACAGTGACTCAGAGTCAGACACGAGGGTCTCATGTTTCCAGAGAAGTTTGGCTTTTGAGAACAAAGTTAGGAGTTTATGGAGGGAGTATGGGGCAACAGCTTGGTGGTAAAATTCAGGAAATAAAGGCTCCTAGTTCCTTCTCAAAATTACTAGCTGTAGAATAAACTAATAAAAACAGCCCTTTGGATGGAGCTGGATGGTGATGGGATGAATGGAGGGGCTTTTCTCTGCTGTTCCAGACCACGTGGCTTCAACCCCCTTCAGGTGGCGGGTCTATTGGTTCAGGGTGCAGCGAGGAGAAAGTACACTCACAGCATGCTTCAGGAGATATCTTTATTCATCATCCTAGCCACCTAGGCTAACCATTTCAGCATGCTTTCTTGAGCTAACCCTGCATATATCTTGTCTCCATCCATATTCTTTGCTGAATCTCTCCAAAGTTCTCTTTTTGTTCTGCATCTTAGCTTATCTCAGCCATCTTCTCTCCATCTCATTTCCTTGCTGAATCTCTCTCCAAACTTCTCCCCATCCTTCCTCAGGTCAAACCTTTTGTAACCCACCAGAGACCCCGCCCAGAAATAGGCAGGTCTTTCTGTAGGTAGGGTTACACAGGAAGAATGGGGGATGAGGTTACATCTAGCCACTGTTGCATCACATTCCTGGATGGGACTGGATGATGGTGAGATGGAGGGAGGGTGAGGCCTTTCTCCTCCAGACGAGGCAACGCACCTGCAACTCTCTCCTGCCGGTGGGTTTGAGGGTTCAGGGTAGACACGAGGAAAAGACTCACAACAATCAGGTTTCAGGAGACATCAGCTTTATTCAGGGCCCTAGCCAACAGTGTGGCTTCTGTCATAACCTTTAATCAGCCCTGCATTCAACATGTTTCTTCTCCCTCCATCCTGCCAGCTCTGCTTTTCCTTCTCTCCTTGCTGAATCTCCCTCAATCCCTCCTCCAAATCCCCTTCCTGCCCCTGAGGTAATCTTCCTGATACCTCCCAAAGACCCCTCACAGAAATGGGCAGGCCTTACTGTCAGGTAAGGATGTGCAGAAGATGGGGTGGGGTGACATCTCCCCTTCTCTGAATATTAATGAAGGGTAATAAGCTTTTATATTCCTGACTTCAGCCAGCGAAAGGTGGGAACCTTAATATTCCCGTAGCAACAAAGTTTAAATTAAAGTTACAATTAAAATATCAGCCTTTTCCATAAACATAAATTTTCTGCAAAATATACCTGTAACTTAAAATTTTCTTAATGCTTATTTACCAAGCACTATCCTGGAATGTCCTTATTCCTACTCGTAGTGCTATTTAACCAAGCATTTTTTTCTGGCTCTTTCTTGTTCCTATTAACCTTTCTCTAAACACAAGGACAAGAACATTTATACAGAAAATTCATTTTGAGACAGGCTACTACATTAAAACACAAAGTAAAACTTTATGAAATCGGGAACATTAATTATGAAAAACTATAATGCACATTTAAATCAGCAAAAAAATGACTTAGATCAAGAGATACACCTGAAACAAAGTTAGATGCAGGTGGTTTAAGGTCAAAATTTTCAGTTGCGCTTCACTCTTTTCTCCCAGTTTTTTTTATAGTTGGTAATATTATGCCTCCAATTTTCTTCTTTTCTTTTAAGATTGTCTTTTTTCTCCCTTACTTCCTTAAATGGATGTTATTGGTATCTCCAATTATTGATAGTTGATTTATTATTATTATTTTGTACAACATCTATTATTTTGGGCAACATCTAGGGGTATTCAGGGTTACTTCAGGCTCTTAATTCAAGAATTACTTCTGGTGGGTTTAGGAATAAATAGATGCTGGGGATCAAAACTATGTCAGGTGTATGCAAGGTAAGTGCCCTATACAATGTTTTATCACCCTGTCATTTATATTTTGATGATAATTTCATGGCACTGTAAATTATCTTATGTAAAGGGTTATTTGTAGATGTTCATTTTATTCAACCAAGAACTTTTCATTTTTTGTATTCTATTTATTTTACTAATTTTACAGCTTTTGGTATATATGGCTTTTACTTTTTTTTTCATTGCACAAATGTCTTTTATTTTTCTCAAAACCCATAGATAAGTGAGACCATTCTGTGTCTATTTCTCTCTCTGACTTATATCACTCAGCATAATGATTCCATATACATTCATGTACAGGAAAATTTCATGACTTCATCTCTTCTGAAGACTGCATAATATTCCATTGTATATATGTACCAAAGTTTCTTTAGCCATTCATCTATTGAGGGGCATCTAGGCTGTTTCCAGAGTCTGGCTATTGTAAACAGTGCTGCAATGAATATAGGTGTGCAGAAGGCATTTTTGTATTGTATTTTTGTGTTCCTAGGGTATATCCCTAAAAGTAGTATAGCTGGATCATATGGGAGCTCAATTTCCAGCTTTTGGAGGAATCTTCATATTGCTTTCCATAAAGGTTGGACTAGACGGCATCCACACCAGCAGTGGATAAGAGTTTCTTTCTCTCCACATCCCTGCCAGAACTGCCTGTTCTCATTCTTTGTGATGTGTGCCAATATCTGCAGTGTGACATGGTATCTCATAGTTGTTTTGATATGCATCTCCCTGACGATTAGTGATGTGAGCATTTTTTCATGTGCCTTTTAGCCATTTGTTTTCTCCTACATTTAAATATTATATATATATTTAAAATTTTATCTCATTACCTAACACCATTTGTCCAAACATGAAAAGTCTGTGGGGGGGGGTCTCCATTTTAACCCATCAGGTGCTGGGCTTCTCCCAGGTCACTCACCATGTGGTTTCACTTCCATGGAATCTAGGCCCTGCAGAACACCAGGCTGGAACAATGCATGTGGCCAGTCCCCGTTGGAGCTTGCTTGTGAGCTTTCCCGCAGCTGCAGCCTCTCAGCTGTCTGTCTCGCCCAGCAGCAGTACCAGAGCTGAAGAGGCCTTTTGCCTGCTAGCAGGAAGGGAGCAGTCCAGTGCTTCTGCCTGATTGCCGTGCCAGTGCTGCCCATGACTCTCAGCTGCTGCTGACGCTTCTCCTGCCCTTCAGGCAATATTTGGAAGTGTAGCTCTGCTAGGGTCATCTGAGTCCCAAGTCTGAAGGTCATAATCAGAAATTAGTCTGCTCTCAAAGAAGCCTTTTATTCTCATCCCTTTCCAATCAAGGCTCTCCATCAACCTCAGAGGAGGCCAAGGTCCTTGGAAAAAGGACCTTTTGCAGAAAAATCACAGTCCTGGGCCTTGGATGGTGGTGATCCAAACTTTTACCTCCCCTCCACTGGCCCATCTCCCCAAAAATGGGACTCGGCCATCTTTGAATCAAATGCCATGCTCACTCCAGCCGAATAGAGCCTAAATTAAACACAGGAACAAGAATCTCACCATGCTGTCTTGGTCCAGGGTTCAAATCAAAGTTTGAGCGCCATTATGTTGAATAACAGCCATGGATGGGACTGGATGATGGTGAGATGGATGGAAGGTGAGGCCTTTCTCCTCCAGCTTAGGCCATGCACCTGGAACTCTCTCCTGCTGGCGGGTCTGAGGGTTCAGGGTAGCCACGAGGAAAAGATTCACAGCATTCAGGTTTTAGGAGACATCAGCTTTAATCAGAACCCTAGCCAACAGGTGTGGCTTCTATCATTACCTTTAATCAGCCCTGCATTCAACATTTTTTTCTCCCTCCATCCTGCCAGCTCTCCTTTTCCTTCTCTCCTTGCTGAATCTCCCTCAATCCCTCCTTTAAAACCCCCTTCCACCCATGAGGTAATCCTCCTGATACCTCCCAAAGACCCGTCCCATAAATGGACGGGTCTTACTGTCAGGTAAGGATATGCAGAAGATAGGGGTGGGGTGACAGTCACAATCTGATAAGATGTGGGTTTTTTGGACTAACTGTTCAGCTCTGGTCCCCTCTGTGCAAGTGAACTCCCTCATTGGAAACCGTGTTTTGGTTCTTACCCTGGGAAGACCGAAGCCAGAGTGAGAAAGATATAGAGACCCGCTGTTCCCATCACGTCCTTGGATTCACCCATCTTCTGATTCAGATAGGTCGCCAAAGCTTGTTTGGAGGGAGAAGTCACCTGACTATGTCCTTCCTCCAAGTGGTCCCTCTCACTTTGAATTTTTTTATTTTATGCCCAGTGTTTGGTGTCTATCCATCTGTGCAACCTGAACTAAGTCAAAGGTCTTGAAGGGCGAGACATGGAGGGAGAGAAAAAGAGAGGCAGCTGAAGTTCTTCGTGAGTTGGGATAAGCTGACCTGCACCTGCAGCAGCCCCTAGGATTCTAGAGATGGGACCTGGGGTGGAGTTAGTGAACCTCAGTACTGGCAATTTTACTGTGCTTGGCAGAGGAAGTAAAGTTAATGGCTGGTTCTTTCAAGTCCATGGTGTCTCTTAAAGACATATTTCTGTTTTTTCCTTTAACTCTGAGATGCCCATTTTATCTCTTGGACATGATTTTCTATCTTCTGTCCCCTCACACTTTACTAAGAAATAGTCTGCTAATAAAAATGATAGGAAAGAAGGAAAAGAAAGGAAAGGAAAAAGAAAATAAAAGAAAAGGAATGGAAAGGAAAGGAAAGAGGAAAGGAAAGGAAATGAAAGGACAGGAAAGAAGAAAAGGAAAAAGAAGGAAATGAAAGGAAAGAGAAGAGAAGGAAAAGAAAGGAAAGAAGGAAAGGAAAAGGGAGAGGAAAGGAACAGAAAAAGAAAGGAAAAGAAGGAAAGGAAAGAAGAAAAGTAAAAGTAAAATGAGAGGAAAGAGGAAAGAAAAGGATACGGAAAAGTAAGGAAAGAAGGAAAGAAAGAAGGAAGGAAGGAAGGAAGGAAGGAAGGAAGGAAGGAAGGAAGGAAGGAAGGAAGGAAGGAAAATTTTGCTGGAAGCATGCCTAGAAAATTGATTTTTAAAAAGCAGGGCAGGATATAGAGTATCATTGGTACAGCATTTTCTTTGCATTCAGCTGACCTGGGTTCCATCCCAGGCACCAAATATGTTCCCCAAAACCTGCCAGGAATTATCTTTGAGCACAGAGCAGATTGTCTTGAATTCTGCTGTGTGTGGCCCTGATTCTAATGCAGCCAATCTACATATGATCCCCAGGACCCCATCTAGTTTTCCAATCCCTAGCAGGAGAGATTCTTATGCACAGAGCCAGGAGTCAGCCCTAAAAACACCCCGGTGAGATCATCAAACATATAAACAATAAGATGAGAACAAGAATATTTTCTAGAGGTTCTGGTTTGAGCACTTCATCAAGAAAAAGAAAATATTGTTTATTCAATAGAGAAAGGTAGAAGTACTTGCAGGTGACATTATCTAACTGAAATGCAGAAAATTTGACCACATTCATTTTATATACAATTAATTATATTCCAATATATTTCTTTTTTTTATTTTAACAACTTGATTACATACGTAATTGTGTTTGGGTTTCAGTCATGTAAAGAACACCACCCATCACCAATGCAACGTTTCCATCACCATTGTCCCAAATCTCCCTCCTCCCACCCACCCCCCGCCTGTACTCTGGACAGGCTCTCCATTTCCCTCATACATTCTCATTATTAGGACAGTTCAAAATGTAGCTATTTCTCTAACTAAACTCATCACTCTTTGTGGTGAGCTTCATGAGGTGAACTGGAACTTCCAGCTCTTTTCTCTTTTTTGTCTGAAAATTATTATTATTGCAAGAATGTCTTTCATTTTTCTTAAAACCCATATATGAGTGATAACATTCTGTGTTTTTCTCTCTCTCTCTGACTTATTTCACTCAGCATGACAGATTCCATGTGCATCCATGTGTAGGAAAATTTCATGACTTCATCTCTTCTGACAGCTGCATAATATTCCATTGTGTATATGTACCACAGTTTCTTTAGCCATTCGTCTGTTGAAGGGCATCTAGATTGTTTCCAGAGTCTTGCTATGGTAAATAGTGCTGCAATGAATATAGGCGTAAGGAAGGGGTTTTTGTATTGTATTTTTGTGTTCCTAGGGTATATTCCTAGGAATGGTATAGCTGGATCATATGGGAGCTCGATTTCCAGTTTCTGGAAGAATCTCCATATCGCTTTCCATAAAGGTTGAACTACACGGCATTCCCACCAGCAGTGGATAAGAGTTCC